>JBAJNP010011030.1:0-15442 GCA_036877545.1 Yasuhikotakia modesta
GGAATAAAATAAATGCAGTAAAATGCTTATTGGACATACAATGACACAATCTTATTATTCTGTTGCATTGCTGCTGCATTCCATTAAACTGCTGTTGTTTTTTGTTGCATTGCTGCTGCATTCTGTTGCATTGCTGCTGCTTTCTGTTGCAAGACGTGCAGGTATTTCCATCAATGTGACAAATTGATTGAACTAGTGTCCTAACCTCTGAATGTTTCGCTATCAATTTTTCCTCCCTCAAATGTGTATTTACTCCCCTACAAAAAAGCTACTGTAATACTCAGTGGGGTTATCTGTCAGCCCCCTCCTCTCTTCCCATAAACGCAGCTCTGACTGTCTTGAACCCAGCTGATAACGCTTTAGCCTCCTCGTAAAGAATAGGTCTCTTTTAAGTGATCCATTAACATCCTGTCCCCAAGAGTCTCCCTGAATCTGCTGAAACAAACCAGCAAACTTTGAAAGAAAACAGGATGACAGACAAGTTCCAAGATCAAAGACCCCCTTCCAGTCCCCCCACTCACTCCCCAGACATCTCCAGCCTTCCTCCCTAATGTTTTCAATTAGGGCCTCTGAGAATGTTTCAAATCGTAACGTTATCAATTAGTCAGCAATCCCTGCTTTGGTTCTAATGGCCTCAAGTTAGCAGGAAAGATTTAGTGCCTGAGAGGGAGATATCAGTACAGGAAAAAAGGTTTTCATGTTGCAGAATTTATGACCGTCTGCTTTCAGAATTAGATTCTCTGAGGAGCGTTTTGGTCTGCAGTGTCCAATCAGCTTTGACTCCTTTGAATAACCCATAATGAAACTTAAAAGAGTTGAAAGTTGTAATTTTGTCAGTGACAGGCTTTTGTTTATTTGTTTTTTACAAACAAAGTATAGACCAAACAATGAGGAAAAACATGCATTTAAATTCCTCAGAAAATGGCCAGAATCCTACAGAACATGTGCATCTATACTCGACACAAGTATAACCATTTAAAAAAAAATTACTATCCCTTTCTTCTTTCTCCCAACAGGCATCACAGCAAGCATTGAAATGTTTTACTTTTGGTAAAATTGGGTCTCTACGTACCGCTTTGTTTTTCTCCTCACGTTATAAGTCGCTTTGGATAAAATCATCTGCTAAGTTCCTAAATAATGTAACGTAAATCTTCAATTGTATTTACAGAATGAGCAATGTAGCTTGTAGTGTTTTAATTAGCTTACATGTTTCCCTGTCAGATTTAATTGAACATGTTATATTTTATTTCCTCTAATATTTACTCTTTACTATGTGTACTGATCCCAGTGGGGTTCCTGGTTTACCAGTGCATTCATTTACACGATGGCTCTCTGGGTCTGGATGTATTGGAGAGGTCAGGGGGCTCCAGCTGGCAGGCAGGGGCCACAGTGGGACCTAGAGACGGGTATTTCAGACGCCAGCATGGGGGAGAGACTTTCACCTGACTGAGCGCTGGCCATGTGTTCCACCCCACGCTGGCTCTGTCCTCAGCCTCCTCAGATCCACAACAGTATGAGTCCATTATAAGAACCTGCTATATATATTATTATATATATTATAAGAGGGCTGCTGCAAAGAATAGGTAATATTTTAAAATGATTGCTTTGTTGTGTTGTGCTTCATTCTCAACTAATTGTTTATGAGCTCTTTTTGCCTTGTGTCTTAGAGTCAGAGACGTATTTATAAAACACAATAAAACAAACTTAATGTGCTTAAACATTATTGAGTTTAGACATAAACTTATGAATTAAATGTGCAATTAATTAGACCTGCAGTCTATGTAAATGTTAATATCTGATAACAGACTATATAACAAATCATCTGTGTATTCTAACGTCAACTTTTACACACTTTGTCTAGGTTTCTTCTCGGCTGAGAAAATAAGACGTTCGCTTTTAAAGTGACAGAGGCCAAAATAAGGAAGACATTACAGTTTAATGTAAGTCCTGGAAAACTTAAGTTAATCACATGTCATTTTTTAAATTGATGAAAAATTACATTCTCAGATGTTGCACCAGCCAAAAGTTTGAATTTAGCATTGAGAAATTATAGCCGCACAGTACAATTTACATTCCTCATTTCAATGACAAGATGTGTGATAGTCGTAACCACAGATTGTATAATGTTTAGAAATTATGGGTAGTGATGGTTCAGCAGGAGTTTTTAGGTGGTGTAAGTATATTGAAAAGTAGGACACAATCACTCATTTTTTGCCTTATAGTATTGCAATATTAATTTAATGAATTATAAAACACCCTAAGTTATGTTTTAATATACCGCAGGGCAAAATAATAATAAGGGCATTCTCTGTTCCAGCAGATATAAGTGTGGTATAATACGAAGCTTATTTTTATCATCTGATTTCATTCGATCGGTTAGAATAGCAAAGTGTTATTATTTAACAAAGAGGCTCTTATTTCATATCAATTAAGTATGTGTCAGTTTTGAATTGAGTAATTGCCTTTAGAAAAAACAAGTTCTTCTTTTCTTAACAGCCGAATGAGGGGTGCCCAGCCTGCCGGCTGTTCTCCTGCCAAAACACAAAACACCAAATGCTTAATGGACCGTTTTAGGCCTCCTAATGTATGTGTCACTATCTCAAACAGAACATAATTTTAGTGCTTCTTTGTGTCATTTTAAAGTGATTCATATTAGTGTATTTTTTTACAACTTGCAATATATGTTACATTTACATTAATTCATTTAGCAGAAACTTTTATCCAAAGCAACTTACAGTGAATTCAAAGTATACATTTTTTCATCAGTACTTGTGTTCCCTGGGATCGAACCCACAACCTTTGTGCTGCTAGCACAATGCTCACTTAAGCTACAGGAATGTTATTTATTATGTCTGACAAAGGCTGTACAGTCAGAACACTTCATTGTATGACAGCAAAACGTGTCTATGGTTTAATATATTTATGTGTGGTGTAATTGCATTGTAAGTTTATCGCTCAAAGATTCACAGTCTCTCTGCTTGTGAAACAGCTGGTTTTGTGTTATGGCTGTGTGGCACAGGCTTGTGTCCCATTAGAGGTTATAGGCTCTGTGAGTGTGTAAAACCATAAAACAGGTCACAGCTGAACGTATGAGTGTCCATTTTCACATTAGAGTAAGAGTGAACACATGTCCCGTTGTGCTGGGGTGGAGTCAGGTTTCATTTCTGAGGGCCCTGAGTATGCGACGATTCAACTCGCTGTACATGGCAAAACTACCGCTGACCTCAAAGCTTCAGTCTGGCCGGCTCTCATGTCTGTTTATTAAAACTGCATGATTCACGCTCTGCCAAAACTCCCTTTATTCTCATTGGGAGAGACTCGTTTATTATCGGGGGCAGCCCAGCGTTGCTAAGGAAACCAGGGGCTGATAGCCTGACTTCAGCTTCTATCAGCCCAGTGGAGGTAATTGTTTGACTTTTTCCAATACACTTGTGCATCACTTCACACGCAGATGTAACAGCTAATGTTGTAAGTTCTGGCAGGATAACAATGTAATTTAAAGCAGAGAAAGCGTGGTTTTATGAAAAATAGCATTTGCAGAGTGGAAAATGTGTTTAAATAAAAGTACAGATCACAGTAAATAGCTATTAAATGGATTTAAGCGTTACCATATGTTTATGCATGTGTTTGTGGCATGGAAGGTGCATTTGTGTGTGAGAGCCTGTGTGTGTTTGTGAACTACAATAAATGTATAATTAGGCATTTTAAAGAGTCTAATTAAGGGGACTTTTAAACGCAGGGCAGCCCGTAGGCACGGCTGGGTTTTATTGATGTACTGAGCTTTCACAGGTTACTGTCTAGCTATGCTCAACCAGTAACATTATAGCTTTAAAATAGTTCCTCTTGTCCTGTTGGTTTGGCAGTTAGGTGCTTTTAACATATGCAGTTACATTTAATGCACAAATTTATAAAGGCATTTTTAAAGTGCGTTTAAGCTTCTCAGCTGTGCCATAGCTCAAAGATTGTATGTTGAGATCATGAAATATTAAATGTGACTCTGATGTTACTAATGCAATGTCATCTTTTACAGCGCAGGATCAGAATCGAGTGAAAAAGATGCTGAAAACATATCATTAAATGATTGCTTTGGTTAAATAGAAGTGCTTTTAATACAGTCGTCACGGCCGATGCCAAAACGACTTCCACGAGTGGTTTGTGTCACGTTAACATTTCCAATAAAAATCTGCAAAGCAATCGTAAATCAAGTATCTGTCAGCACACTGGCGGTCGCATGGTGAATGTGAGGGTTGAAGTGTGGTTGAAAGTGTGCTGTCTGCGAGGGGGAAGCCACAAGACTGCCCAGGACTGTGCCAAGCAGCTCCAGACACATACACACACCAATACACACTCACACACACACACTTTCATATGGCTTGTATCTGCTCTGATGTGAGACGCTGCAGCAAACATGGAAGCCAGAACGGCTGTTGAGGGCAATATGATTATGATGTTATACGTGAGGTGTGAGGAACTCTGCCCTCTGTGTTTGGGCCATGAACTCTGTTTAGAACAATGAGAATAACCAGCTCCATATGAAACCATTAAAGGAGGTTAAAGGCTGTGAACATAACTAAGTTTAGACTGCCTTATGGAAACCAAACACTTCACGCTTTGCCATCTCTAATAAATAAACGCCATGGCGCTAAAAGAAACTACAGTAGTTGCTGTTCATTAGGCAGGCGTTGTCGTTGAGTTACACACTATATAGACAGTATAATCAGTCTCAATAACTTCCCTCACTGCTTAAAGTCATATCGTATTCTGTTCTTAAGCAGCTTAATGGCCACTTAGATCACAAACGGGCATCAAGCTGTGTATTAGTGTTAGTGATGGCCTTCTTACTAAATAGGACTTTTGTGCTGTTTCTTTGACTGCAGTCTAAGCTGTTAAGTGACAAGAGAGATTATCTCAGTCCACAATAGAGCCAATCATTTTCCCCTAAGTATAGAGCCTAAACTGGCCTGAAAAGCATAAAGACCCTCACATTTAAAGAGCCAGTGGAGGGATGATCCCATTCATGACTTAATAGCCAAATGAAAGTCCTAATTCAGCAGTTAGGACTGTGGCGGGAACTTAGGCTCAACATGTCAGTGCTGGGCTGTGGGACTGAGCAAGCTTTGTTGCAGTAACAGTAATGGGCCAATGGCCTCATAATAACTTCCCGTCCTATGACTGGAAGGTTTTTCCCACGTATGAGAAACCCAGGGTACAATGTTCCTAGCACTGTTCTCCTCAGTTCCTCTCAGTTCCCCTGAGAAGAACAGGCTTCAAATGGCTCTTCATCAACCACCCACCCACTCCACTCTGCCACTGTGTTTGGAGCTCTTCTGCAGGGTCAAGAGATCGTTTAGTTTCATGATGATAGGGTATAAAACAAGGCTTCATACAGCTGATGGCTGTCATCACTATTGGCTTGTGTGTGTCTCTAACTGTCTTCTCTTTTCTTAACTACCCGTCCTCACTCTCACAACCAGGTCCCCTCACAAATTACATCTCATTGTTAGAGGAAGATTGACCTGTCATCACCGAAGAAGGGACGCATTTCAGCATCGCCATAATGGCCCGATGCCCTACAGTACACAGCACACCCGCACCCCACCCCATCGCCCTGCCTGGACGGCCATTACCACTGGTGCCAGGTGACTCTGTGACCCAGACAGCATTCTGCCATGTCAGCCATTTAAATGCACGGCGCCACAGTGTGTGACTCGGCCCTCCTCTCAGACAATGGGCAGATTCGGGCTCCTCTAAAGATGAGTTAGGGCCTCTGATAATACGGCTCCTCCACTTTCACTTTCCCCCCAGTACCCCTGCGGAGCCCAAAGCAAATGAGTTACGAAATTACATGTGAGCCTGTTGTGTTTCTCAGAGCAGCTTCTGTCCAGTCTAATCACAGGCTATTGTGCTGTTTTGCAATGTAATGTCATTGAAAGACCAGTTGAGAAGGCATTAATAATGGTATATGTATAATCAGATTTGCTGTATCAGTAAGGCCCAAGTTTATCTGCATGAGAAATGTTGATATTGTTCTGCATTATCTTTGATATGATTGGAGTTCAATTTAGGTAAAAAAAAACAATGTTGATTTGTTGGTTAAAAGAAACAAATATTCTGCTATGTGTGTCATCTGCATGAATTTGCATAGTTAAACTTGCACATTTAATACAGTTGAAGTTAAGTTCCCTGTACAAATAAGGTTATTTTGTTTTTTAAGAAAGACAGAACTGAACATCATGGACATTATCTTGTATACTTGTTGTTTCCCCTAGTTGTTGCTTTAATATTTTTTTAATACTTTAAGTACTTTTTAAATATTTTTTAAAGCCATTTACAATATAAGTATTTTTAAGTAATTTAAGTAATTTTGTCACCTAATTTTTGTAAATTATTTAAGTATTTTTTAAAGCATTTTTTTCTCACCCTTGCTTATATAAGCAACCCATGAAGTACTTAAAGCAAACCAATCAAAAAATTCAGGTCCATTGCTTAAAAATGTTTTGCACTTTTTAAATTTCTATGGGATTCAGTGAAGGTTATATTGTTGGACATTGTGGGCAGTTGTTTAAAGGTCAGGACGTCAGGAGTAAATGATCACTGTAAACGAGTTAAAAGTTTAATTTGTACAAGTGATGTTTTTTCCACACTGACTTGAGAAACATGAGTGTTATTTTCATGGACAGATGTTCTTCATTTATTTTACTCTGCTGTTTGGTCTTTGTGTTGTCAGTTAATCTTAGTTAGTCAATCATCTTACAAGTAGCTGAAAACAAGTCTGTGTTTCTTCCTAAGTTAAGTTCGTCCACTGTATGTTTTAGAATAACTATCAAATGTGACTTTATTGCAGAGATACCACATCCCATCTATCATAATAATGTCTTATATTGTCATCAGTCTCTCGTGGAGGCTTGGCTGAATAGCCTATATTTCCTGCTAAGTACAGGAAGATGTAGTTAAAAGGTGTATTTATTATATGCTGGTATTGTTTTAAATGATGCTACTCATTGACTTAATTAAAGAACCTTTTTTCTGCTTTGAGTATTTATTTAGACGAAATGTAAGGTAATTTATCTTTATTAACATAATGTTAATAAAGTCAACAGAAAATTTGTGACAGACCATCATAATTCAGGTGCAGATAAACAAAGAATATCTTTATTTTTAATGTTAAAATTGTGTAACAACACAGTGGACAATTCCAGCTTCAAACAAGCAAACAAAACAGATTTTTTGCTAATTTTAGGTACTTTTCTTTGTGAACTTTGCATGGAACCAGATTTTAAATACTAATATAATTAAATAGTAATCATTTTTATAATATATCATATTCGGAAAGTCTTGAATCTGCATGTTAAAGTTACATCATTCCACAGGCTCCTGACAGAAAGAGGTTACAAAGGTGTTGTTTTAATGAGTTCAGATCTCTGTCTCATGAGGCGTATCTAGCAAATAGCAGTTGAATATTAAAAACAAACACATTGTAAATGGTAATTGCGTAGCCCGAGGTCTGAGAGCCAAACATTACACAGATTTTCTCACTATTACCAGATAGTCTGCCAAATGAGTTATTTGTAATTACTCACATATGCCTAACAAATGTGCAATCCTGCTACAACCCTGGCTGCGTTGAAGACAACGCTCATATATTTACCACAGAAGAACACTTGCATATTTCCATTGCTTAAATACACTCTGGCCTAAATACAAAGTATTTAACCCTGTTAGTCATGCTGCATGTGAAACCTCACACAGCATTTTTCTATAAAATACATTTTTAAGTAAATTCATAACCTCCAAACAGGAAGTTTGGAACAATGAGATGTTGTGGGTCGTAGGAGATTGTCGACGCTACCTAAGATTCGATGAAACGTCACAATATTTTGGAAGCAGCTCGGAAGACCTCAGTCAACAAGTACTATTTAATGAAGTGCATTAGCATATCTGAATGCTGTTTGTTAGACTACTTATGAAACAAAGATTTTATTCTACTTAAAATTTACGTTGTGTGTGGAACATGATAAAGACTCACATTTGGCATTTATTATTATAAGAATGTAGAGACCAACTCACAGGAGAATTTAGGATTTCTGAGTCTAAGATTTAGCTTGATTCATTTTCTCCAGTCATTACATTGTCAATCAGCTGGAAAGAATGTTCACTAAATACATTCTGGTCATTCACCGCAGGCACATTTGTTATTTGTTATGAACTTAGCGATCCTAATTTATTTTTATGACCCACACACGCCTTGCGCTTTCAGGACAGTTGTGTAGCGTTTATCAGTCTTCAATGTGCACCATATCAAGCTTTATTACCATTAAATGCGTGAATAATCGGTTTAGGAAAATGTGAACTTTATGTATAGGCCGTGTGATTCCATCCACGTTACATATACAGGAATTAAGACTGAATCTCTGGAAGTCGCTTTGTACAGACTGACCCTCAAGCTGTTTGTTCTGTGTGTCTGGAGCTCTAACAGTGTTAATTAAAGAAGCACATATAATGCCTAATAATGCTTTTGGACCAAATCAAAGCATTTTTCCCTGCTTCAGTTAAGCTATCCGTGGACCGTGAATTTCACATGTGTGGAATTTGTGAAATGTTTACTGTGAAATACTGCGTAGGCCCTAAATAGATTCCAAAATTGTATAACTGCTCCTTTGAGCCAATTAATCCATATAAATAAATCAATTTCAATATGGGGCCGCAGTCAAATAGTCGTTTCAGTGGTTTTTCCCCCATATAATTTAAATAGCTGCAGGCTGCAGTGCTTGGAAAATGTTTGAGCCCACAATGCAGTTTTCTGCACATAAATCACACCATAATACTGCCTTTAAATAGTTACAGACAGATCATTTATTCTTGGTGCCCATTTGACTCCATACCTGTGCCAGTGTAAGTGTCTCATGCTTAGTTACCAGCTGTCATTATTTGCTGACGTTATTTTACTGTTTAATGTTGCTTTTCAAGGTGAAGATTGTCATGCCTTTTGTTTTTAAAAAGTGGCCAAAAACTGTGGTTTCACTACCCTGAAATACTTCATATTGTTTTGACAGATAACGCATATCAACCGTCATGTTGTCACCTGTCAAATTTACAAATCAACCACAGGACTGTATGTTCGTTTAGCAGACAAAACAGTGCTGTGATATCACAAGAATAGCAATCAAACCAATGACCTTTGTTTAGGTTTGTAGCTCAACTTCAGTTTTTAGTTTAAACACAACACCTATGTTATCATAATAGGTTGATTGTGACAAAATGATTTTCCATCTGCTAATTTGTTTAAATTTCACCCTGTGGGTTTAGAGTATTCTGAAAATTGCTCAAACATAACAGAAATCCAACTGTGATACCCTGTCTGTGATTCACCAGAAATGGCTTTATCCAAACTAAACTGGCACTCATTTTCTCCACAGTTTAAATGAAAGCATGCATGGTTTAGATTAAAGCATTGTGCCCCAGCTATTCGCTAAGAGCCTGACGCTAATGAAAACCAACGCTGCTCTTTTATAATTCATTTGTACCATTAGCATATTAGCTTCATCGTAATGACAGGATGTCATTAAAGGATTTGGTCTATGACTAATGACAATATTTGTGCTCTGAAGTAGGTCAAACAAAGTAGCCAATTACTGTTCTTCCCAATACAACGATGAAAGGCAGAGATTAGCCATGCTAAGTTCTGGATAAATTGTTTACTAATAAATGAAAGGGTTTTTTGAACCCCTCTTCCAAACAATGAAATAAACAGACTTAGCTAATTTAATGGTTTTTAAAGCAATTTAATTATGATATTCTGATTTGTACAGACAGAAACTCAGTCTTTCCATCTTACAAAACAACACATTTGTGACTTATTTCACTGTAGTTGTGAGGCCAGTTTTTATTCTGGAATAATGAACAGTTGGTTGCATAGTTTATTGTTGTAAAATATAAATATATCATATGTTCAATATGGTTTTCTATTCTCTCTATCACCATCTCTGTTTGAAACATACAATTGCAGGCTACATTTTAAAGTCAAAATAAAGCCAAACAGTTTTGGACAGTCAGTAAATTATAAAATTAAATTATAAAATTGTTATTATAAACTTAGCATACCAAACATAGTATGCTAAGACATGCACTTGCTCAATAACTGATTTGTGTTTATTTTTTACCCAAAAGTTACAGATAGCTACAGCAGCTATAAATCAGTATCAGTACATACGCCTCTGTTTGGATGGATCTTCAGTTACTGCCGTTTGTGTTTTTAAAGGAAAAATGGTGACTTCTTAGATTTATGATATCATATTAGTGGTGGTGCAAAAGCACTTACAGAAAATTACTTCTGGTTTTTGCAATACAAATAGATGAAATTGTCCTCTAGATGGCAGCGTGTTTAAAAAGTGAAGTTTCCCCCAAATCTGACACACATGGATCCAATATAGGCGACCTTTCATACAGTAGAAGTAGACGACATGGAGCCATCCTTCCTTGAGAGCAGGAAGTTTGTGGTGTTCGTGTCTGCTACTGTTTTTTATGCACTCACAAAACTTCTGAACAACTTCCAACAACTTCCTCTTTCACCCACATCTCCAGCCAATGTGATTTGTGAAAGATTTTGAGATTAGTTACTGATGTCTGGCGATTCAAAGCTATTACTCTTTCAAAACGTGAGCCATCATTTGCTTAGTCTTAAAGGGCTTCCCATGAGTTCTAATGATTCATTTTTTGGCACAAGCATAGCTACAGTTGCATCCAGGTAAACATTATCGTCAAAATCTAAAGTATGAACTCACTGATGCTTGTTTGGTCAGATAAAATCAAGATAAACTGGTTAAAAAAGATTATGCAGGAAATACCTTTTGCATTTGATACATGATGAGTTTTCATAATGAAAACATTCTCAGCGGTACATCAGTCATTGTGTTTAGTTTCATAAGCATCTGCTGGACTACAAATTCGGCTTCATAGTTATAAAGGCAAATCTGCAATGATCTGGCATGAACTATGAATTTTAGAACAAGAGAATGTGAACCAGCAAAAATATCATTTTCTGCCACTTAGGTCTTAATGTCCCCACAGTATATTTGGCTTTGACAATTCAATACACCGCGTGCATTCACAGATTTACAGTCATATGTATGTACAGTTATGTGTCAAAATATTCGGCCAAATTAATTTTGAGGTTCAGAACAGAGGCAGAGGGAATAATTTGGGTGACACGTTGAG
Organism: Yasuhikotakia modesta; assembly: GCA_036877545.1. Lineage (NCBI taxonomy): Eukaryota > Metazoa > Chordata > Actinopteri > Cypriniformes > Botiidae > Yasuhikotakia > Yasuhikotakia modesta. The sequence continues at coordinate 11,215 of JBAJNP010011030.1, forward strand.
TTTTAAAGTGAGGTGAGCAATTTTGCTAAAGTTACATCCGTGATGGAATGTGTGCTAATGCTTGTCTCAGTAAAACGCCACAGACAGCTCTGTGAACTAAAACAAATAATGTTAAACTGCAAATGGGGAGTGAGAAAAATAAATAAATAAGCTTATTCAGTAAAATTGGTTTTGTAAATTCGGTGCCAGACATGCCTGTAATTATTATTTACAGAACAAGGAATATCAAGTTTAAACACACAGTAATTTTAAAGACGTACATTTAGCCTAGCTACAGCAATAAAATAGATTGATGTTATATTTTGTTCTAGTATTCCTGTTGCTAAATTGGTAAAGCATTGTGTTAGCAACACAAAACTCTGTGGGTTTAATTTCCAGGACATACATGTACTACAAAATAAACTGTATATTTTAAATTCACTGTAACTTGCTTTGGATAAAATGCATCAGTCTGCTCAATGCATAAGTGTGAATATTGTCATATCGCAGTTTAATGCTGTAAACATTCAGTAGCGTCGCGGCAGTAAAAACAGCTCTAGCGCGAGGTGGGCATGCACACAGTAAGATGTCTGTTTGAGACATTGTAAGCCGTATAGTTTAGGCAAACACTATAGCATAGATTCTATAGGCATGTGGCAAACCAGCAGCAGTTATCATGGGCAGAGTTTCACACAGAACTCGTGTTTCGCTGTTAGCCGCAGTGACTGAGCACGCTGGAGCTCTGGAACATTCCTTCAGAAACTCAAAGGAGAACATACACAGTGGGAGCTTGGACCCAGCCCAAAAAAAATAAATCCACGTTTACATTTAGTAAATGAGATCATATCTAGTCAGCCCTTGAAAGTTACGAGACCAAAATTCACGTCTGTGTCCCCGTTAACAAAAGATATTTCATCTAGATTTGATAGCTAATCATGTTTACACAAAGCACATGGTTCGTGTGGGTGTAGCAATATGGTAGTGATGATGTTTCTGACGTCTGTGGTAAAAGATATGTTCAGTTATGCCAATTAATAAATCAACAAGCCTGTACTGCATTTGTTGTATTAAAACTTCAGATAGCATTATTTGCTTGTCATCAAACCAGATTATGTTGCAGTTCTTCAGCATTTGAAAAGATATTGAACAAACGGGTGTGTTCGTATTTGGACCGTTTAGCTACTGCACCACATTTATGACAGATGGGTCGAGAAAATAACAGTTTGCTTTGTGGTGAAAACCTAATAGCTATAACAACTGCTACATTTTGGTTGAGTGCATACAAAATTATTACTTTTGGTTCTACAATAAGCCAAGTTAGCAAGCACGGACATGATTAGCAATATGTTTTATAATTTTATTATTATTTATCTTACAAAACCTAAAAATGAATTAGGTTGATGTAATGATAAGCTGTCATGGAGAGAAAACAGTGACTTCAGAGGTTCTTTGGACATTCACATGTTGTACTGATAAGATGCTTTTTGTAAGTTTTTGTTTACTAAGACCATCTTTTGTTCTTTACACAAACACTCACAGTCTTTCCCTCGAAATCTTTCTATATACAAAACCTGATTATCTTGGCAACAAGAGCAGAAATTTGATCAAGCTCAGGGTCTATATATCTGGCCCCAATAAATACTTTGTAGCACTTAATTTAGTTCCATGCCGTGAGCAATTAGCTTCTACAGTGTCACTCAGCAGCTACGGGGCTGATAGAGAGAAATGGCACAACAGTGTCATTTAAATTAAAGCCGGGTTGCCTGGGTGTGGATGTTTATGAACAACTTTCTGACAGGGCAAAAATGACTTTTGTTTTTTCTTTGTGATATTTTTCTTTTCTTCTCTTTTCTCTTCTATAGCTTCTTTTAGTTCTATGTTCTAATAGTCTCTTCTATTGAAGGATACATATGTGGACTGGCATTGTGAAAGAGCACAAATTTTGGACAAACATATAGGGATAATTAGGATATATAAAAGTTACAAAGACAATCCCTTAAATATTTTTTAAAACAATCCAATGATTGCTATGTAATAAAAATCTCTCTTTTCCTTTATTCTTCACTAACCTACACTAACTACAAACGTTTATCATATGCTATAAAATAAAACTATGGTCATAATTATCAGAACTTTTCATGACACCATAAAGTACCAAAATCAAATGCATTACGGCACTTTGTACTTGACTTCAGAGGGAAGGAAACCAATTGCAACGACATTTAATGAAAATAAACATTTAAACAAAAACAACACATGGAAATTATCTGAGGAGAGTAAATCGCTTTAGGAAATTTGATTTTTAGTAGCTCACTTCAGTCTGGTGAAAAAATGCAAAAAAGAAACAGACTTGAGATTATAAATGTTTTCTTTTATATAATATTAACGCATCTGATCACTCTTACGATCTTAAAACCATTAACTTCATAATCTTAGAAAATACAAACACAGCAACGCAAGCTATTAAAATTCTGGAAGAATTTACAAAGAAATTACAAAAACAAAGACTTACCATTTTGACATGTTGTATTTGTTCTGATATTTAAATAACATTTCATATTTCAGAGTGATGAAAACAATATTGTGTATTTCACTGTAGCTTAGACAGAGTCAGCGCAGCCTTCACACAAATGTGATTTTTTCACCAAGCAGGAAATCAGACCATAAGGCTGTTTAGTATATCCACAGTTGTGTTTAGATCTTATACTGTGGTGGAATGCAATAACAAACACAACATTTGTGTTTACTATGTCAACTACAAGGTATTTTTAGGCTTTTTAAATTTCATCTTAAATTTCACACCTTCTTCTCTAGGTCAATGCAATAGGTTTTTTTGCCTGTTTGTTTTGTGTAAACTAAATATTTAAAATAAAGATTCTCATGTAGTCAATAGTAAATAATTTGAAACACAATGAAGAAAAAAACTTTACTGTCTTAAATGTTTAAGTTCTGGGATGACTTATAAAATAGGTTAATCAATTTTTGAATTGTTTCTTATGTTACAGCAACTCAAAACCAGTCAAGATAGCAAATAGTTATTCAACAATAGACTTGTGCAATTCAGTTTAACTTAAAAATGTACTTTAAAAATTATTATTTTTTACAGTGGGACGTCATTTATTTATTCTGTTGTTTTAATTACACAAATGATTTCCTTCATTAATAGTTTATTTCCCATGGTTTGTACAGCATAAGTTAACAGATAACCAAACAATGAATCCGAGTTTTCATTGTTTTACAGTAACAATAACACCCAAACAAAACACATCTTTATCCATTTAAACCTAGATTAAACAAATACAAAACTAACATTCAACGTGTTAGTAATTTTATCATATTAGGAAATAACACATCCCTATGCAGCTCCATAAATGTCATTATTTGTATTCATTAATGTGATTGTGGCTCATGGAACCTGTGAAACACGCATCAAAGGGCCGTATTGGGCCCGCAGGCATCCACTACATACAAATCACAACCTGTCTAATTACAGGAAAGTTCCAGTGGTGAGAAAAGACAAATGTTTTCTACAGACCTTGTTAATAAACTGACAATAATGAACAGAACAAACTCCTGATGTGAGAAGCTCAAATGCCACAAACTTCCTGTGCTGAGAAACTTTTCCTTTGAGTCTGAAACAGCCGCCGGGTGACCGTGACTCAGGTTGTGAGTAAACATCTTTGTTCTTGACTTTGCAATAAGTCCGGTCACAAGCCAAGCACTTGCCATTAAGATCACAGAGCGACTGTCTGCCCACAGTCTCATACCACACAGCAAGAGACAGCCTGATTTTGACTCAGTTGTGTTAGTCACCATGAGCTAATAATGAAGATTACAAATAGGGGCTTTTGTGAAGAATATGCTTATATTCTCCAAATATGAATCAGCTCAATTTGATACTTTAAAGCCCTTTTGTTGTTACTTTATGTGTAGCTGGTATTTATTAAACACAGTTGCATATCCTGCAATCTGGCAATAAATGGTTCCAAGAAATACATTATTGTGCAAAACTAATCAATTAAACTTTTTGTCATGTAAAAGCTTTTTAACTCGTAGCCTCACTACGTAAATGTAAATTCAGTTCAAACTTTGTCATGATTTGTTGTATCGTTTGTCACAACAAAAGCGTTCACGTTGAGTTGTGGTCTTTGGCTTGTTTGTTTTGTTATTCTGTAAGCAAATTAGCAAATCAGCTGCATGTAATTTAAGACAACAAACAGAAGACGTCGTCTTTTCAATAGTATTAAAA
>JBAJNP010011031.1:0-15440 GCA_036877545.1 Yasuhikotakia modesta
TGCTGAATGGGGCTCGGAGAGTTTGTGTTATTAATTTGCAGGTTTATCATTTTGGAATGTAGGTGCTAACTACAGCATTGTGGTATACATCAATGAACCAGGCGGTTGAGGAGCATCATTTTGACACCAAACATGGCATGATTGAACATACACACACTAGCTACATTGTCATTGCATGGTAAAGATCTAGATTACAGGAGAGGGAAGAACTTTGTATAGAGAACAGGGTGGCATAGCAGAGATACAAACATGCAATACAGATATATATATATCTTGGTAACATCTGGCTTTCTTGCAAATGGTCCCTCACCCCAGATCTCAGGTTTGCTGAATGGTGTGCTTTGAAGTTGGGGGAGCTCTTGCGGAACGTCCCCATTTGCACTTAGTCAGAGGTGAGATGGAGCTGCCAGGTCTGTCCTAGCACCATTTGTTGAGCCAGGGAAAGCTGTTAGGAAAACAAAACCTCTGATCTATGCCCCATTTTATGATCTCCGAACGAGCCAGAGAGGTGATAACATCTCTGGACCTGGCATGGTTTACTGGGACCTTTGGCCCTCCTGGTGGGTAAAAGTGAGCTTTCCCTACTCCCAAGTCATATCTGAAGCTGTTATCATCCAGATGGCCCGATAACCCTCATGTGGCCTCAGGACCACACGCTACATCCTCAATGGACCTTTTAACTATCATTTATCCGCACACGCACGCATCCGAACTTCGCATCGCTACTAAACGGGCCAATGCAAGTATCCGTCCACTCACGTTGATGCATAAGATATAATACCCCTTTTAATTAAGGTGATCTGAGCAATAGTTGATGGTCTGTGCAGATGTGTTAAGTTGATTGCATATTGCCATTCTGTTCTCTTCTCTATCTTTCCTGCTTTCCTCTATCTCTTTGTGTTTGTTAAATGTGTTATTCGTTTATTGTTAGTTTGTCTGTGTTGTGTAGTTAATAAATGTTTTTGTATCCACTTGTGATTGTTACTGTGTTTAACTGCTCATAGACTAATGTCACTTAAACTTGCCGATCTTGTTACATGCTCGGAGGTTGCAATAGGTTACAATAAACTGCTTGCAAAACAAAATACCTTTTCACTTTAGAACTCACGATGAATTCAGAACTCACGATGAATTTATAATGGATAAAAGCAAATGTTTGAAGCTTCAAAACACATGGAGTGATACAGTGTTTTATTTGTATTTCTATATATATGTAATATGTGTTGGGCAGACTTACTAAAGTATACACTTTGATCAGTGTGTTTGCTCCCTGGGGATCAAATCCATACTTTGCACTTCTAACACAATGCTTAACAAGTGAGATTAAAGTGAAAGTTTCTGTGGCGTCTCACTTTGTAGGTAGTGGCACAAATGTAGTAAATGTTCATATGTATTGCGTTTCTAAAAAGTGACAAACAATTTATTTGTAAGGGTTGGATTAATAGTGTAATTTTGAATATTAAACAGACTTCACATTTTGTTTTGTTTTACATTCACTTTTGCTATAAAATTACTGTGTACATCGCAAGCTTGCGCATTGCAAATACTGATTGTAAGAAAATGTTTAATTTAATAAAGGTCATGTAAATTAAGAAAAGCTGTCAATGAAACAAGATAAAATACATTCTAAAATTTCAATACCACATTTTTTTAAGACATGTAGGTACATTTATTTAAATGCTGTAGGTTAAAAAAGTTTTTACTATTTTCAAGTAGAAAGAGATGTTTTAGAAGAGCAATGGATGTGGATTTCAGTCTGATATCAGTAGTTCTGCAGTCAGGAAACATGCCACTGTCCTCATTCACCATTTAGTTACCAGCCAAACACATCAGGCGCTAATGACTTCCACTGGTCACATTTATACTGCATACAAGCTACAAGAATGCTTCTGTCTGCAAAAGTGGAAACTAAAAGAATAATGTCAAGTCACTTTGGTTTAGTACTTTGTCACACCCTATATCTTTACCTTTTGTGTAGTAATTTTTTTTATGGTGGTGATCATGCATTCTTCAACTCAATTTATTGTCTTAATTTTTGTGACAAAGATGATCATTAATTTAAATCCTGGAGCTAAGAATATATTCCAGCTTGTTTTGTCCACATTGCAAATTATTAATTGCAAATTATTCACATTTAGAATGAAAGTTTATTTGAAACTTTTTTTTACCTAAAATAATCTTTGCCACGTAACTTGTTTATGGATTCATTTAAAGGCACAAAATGTTAGTGAGTGAGACGGACCCAAATGCAGGCATGGCGGGTGCTGACTCAGGATGGGCGGCCATGGCGGGTGCTCACTCAGGAGGGGCGGCCATGGCGGGTGCTCACTCAGGAGGGGCGGCCATGGCGGGTGCTCACTCAGGAGGGGCGGCCATGGCGGGTCATGCGTGACCTCTGTGGCGGCGGCCATCTTGGGCTGTGGCTCGGGGAAGGTGGCCATCTTGCGCTGCTCCTTTGCATCTCCCACAGTAAATGAAGACCCACAAAACAATAACGTCCAACAATTCCATTAATGAGCCACTATTCTCCTCATTGGATAATAGATACTTGTATGGCTCGTTTAGCCCACATCTAAACACGTCCTTAAAAAACAGGCCCTCCATGGACCCGGTTGACCAAATCACAAAACTGGAAAACATAATCCTTCATGGAGGCATTACCTTGTTTTAATTGGAACAATTGGTCAACCGGGTTCATGAACGAGCGAGGGTCATTGGCAGGCAGCAAAACATCAAAATCCAAAACAGAGTCCAAGTCCAAAAAAAACACAATGACTAATCCAAAACCACAAGGGAACAAACACAGGGAAAAAGGAGTAGGCAAACCAACACTTCACAACTTCCTGTTTGCTAGGCTAAGCTTTTATAGCTAGCAAACAGGAAGTCACCAAAGAGGAAGCACCAAAGAGGAAGCAGAGGGAGCAGACAGACAGTCACGGGGCTTGGGCTCCCTCTGCTGTCCAGATGTTACAATATGTTAGCATTTTGAGTTAAAATATTCAAAAAACATCCTGGCACAGTGTTATGCATATTTTGCAATTTACATTATCTCAAATGTTTTTAACAATTTTTGAATCCCCCAAAAATCACTGTTCAAATCAGTGTAATGACTGTTCACAGGATCACCTTTCAATAACATAATGTCCAGGTTTTGCTTTTTAAACTTTAACTGCCATACAAATCATGGCAATATGAAAAATGCTACAGTAGTAGTGCAGAGTCTAGCATGCATATGACAAGTCTATGGCAGTGTAATGAAATACAGTATGTGTTATCAATAAACACTGCCAAAAGCAAAGGACATTAAAGTGTGAAACTGAGAAAAATGATTTTAAAGTTAGATTAAAATGCTGACAATTGAGCTATTGGGCATAATATTTTTTACATTTTGTACGTAAATTAATGTAGCTACAAAAACATTGAACTGTGACCTGTTCCAGAAGATACTGTATTCTGCCTTAGCATTGCCCACAAAATGACAATCGGCCATAAAACCATAACTTCTAACCAACTGGTGTAGTTTTCAGTCAGTGGACTGTCATTGGCAGGCAAGAGCTAGCCTATGAGAAGCAAATGTTATTTCAGATGTACATGTAGCCTTGTATTTCAGGCTGTGAATTAAGATAACCTACAAGTGCTCTAATGCACCACTTGTTACTGGATAAGTTGTTGATTATGTCTTGCCAAGTGTTTCTGTGACTAATTTGCATCGCTAGCTAAAGGCTACCACTGGCTATTACTGGATTTTAAGTTAGGCTACCAAGATTATCTTTTATGTGCACCCATGTGTCATTCTTACCTTGATCTTGGCATTTACATTTCAAAGCCATCTCCAGCATAATTGTCGCCTTAAGAGTATGCCAGTCTTCAAACCTAGATGTCAATCTAATAAAAGCAAGCACTGCAAAACATATACTACATACGCTTTGTTGGAGTTAGTGTGTGTCTGAGGTGATTTAATTGCATAATACATAAAAAAATACACTGTAACTCCAGCACAGCAATACAGTAACTTACTTTTGATGGTCGCTCAGAACCAGGCAGAGTGCCGTAACTTCAGTGCAGAACATTGTAACTTAATTTGAGTGTTCAGGAGCAGCGTGAAACAAAGGCACAAAGCAGTATCTGACATTACAGGCTTCTACCACCGGTTTCCTTTGGCTTTATGAAGTTACAACAAAAACAACTGGATTGAAAATTGATGGTTGTCCTAAAAATGACAATAACTCATTTTTGACAAAAATCCAAGTTACAACCTTTTGTCTCAGTGCTGCAGAATAGTAAGTCAGCCTTTTTAACCCACACTGTGGGTATATTCAGATGTAAGTATATTCTACACTGTCTTGTGTTATTTGACGCTAATTCATTTGAATGATATTGAATCATGTGATCAAATGTAATGGTGTAATCTTTATTTCTTCTATAAACATGATTTGTAAGCGTTTTTGGATTTATTTTCCTTGACAAGTGGAGTTCAGATGGCCCTCACAATTGCACATTGTGCCTTTAAAGAATTCTGAAGAATCAAGGAGGCTGCTTGTTAGCATCTTATTTTTCATATAATATCCTTGACATTTGAAATAATATACTGTTCCATAAACTCTCCAAAGCACATTTCCTTTAAAGGTAAAACAGGAAATTAGTTAATTTTTCATAAGCTTTTATGAAATCAGAAGTAATAAAAGAAAACATGGAGAGTACTGTTTGGTTTAGATTATTTCCAGTTTGTCCTCATGTACTCTGTTTTATTTTATTGGAGTCAAGGGAAGCAGAACGCACCATTTTTAGTCATAACACACTCTTTTATCTCAGCATTTTTACTGAAATGCTTTTGGGACATACCAAAAGCTTGATGTCGCCTTCATAATGCATTATCATAGAGACACCAACTGGAAAACTTTGGTTTCTGTGTCAAAAATAATAATAATGTGTCCATTGTCAGAATGAAGAATGAATTTTGATTAGACAAGCCTTTAAGATAAGCTTGATGATGATGGTTTCAAGATAATTGTTTTGCCTGGGCTACAGGATTTCAAATATCTCCCCTGTGGGCAACAGAAGAGCTTCATTCAAATGAAAGCATGCCATTAAATCTCATATAACTGAGTGTCATATAACTGCAAAAAGCATGTGAACAACATCAGCTGGGTTGTGTCTTTGTATTCAGAACCCCATTTTTGCTTCACTTATTTAGAAACTCTCTGTTCAAGAGTACCAGCGTTGTATTATTTACAGGCATCACATTGGGCTTGATGATTATCAAAAGGAGGAACTAACACATATGTATGAATAACTTTCTTTTGAAAGTTATGGTGAAAACACAGTGTCACAACCAAAATCATTAGGATAATTTGAGCATGAATTGAGGCTCAGTGGCAAAAATAATAATATTCACCACCTATAGAAAAATTAAAAAGGCTTTTCTACAAAAACATAAATAAATAACCCCAAACCACATTTAAATTATTAAATATAATTTGATTCAATTCAATTTTATGTCATACGACACAATACTTTTATAAAGAGGGTGAGAGTTCTTCAAACAGCAGACATTGCCTGAACATGACCTCCTGCAAAGAGGGACAGAGCTAAATAGACATTTGTGTTTGATTTAAGCAGCAATAATGTGAAACCAGATATGTGTTTCTTCTGCTGGTGTCACTTTCAAAGCTAAGTGTACAAATTAGGGTTTAAAATTCTTAAAAATGCATTAGGCAAATAGTCTGTGCCTTAGTGGCATCCAAATCATGAAACTACACCTGCAGTTAGAGAAGACTGACAGCAGCTCTGTGCACTGAAGCACTTGCTCAGTTTGTCTGTGAAAGTACTTCTGTAGTATTTTACTGATTGCAGCATTCATCTCATCATCACACATCTCACGCTACACAATCATCACTCAGACCGTTGCTGGTTATCAAAATGGTGAGAAACACACAGAGGTGCAGACAGAGAGAACAAAAGCTGGATAGTTTTGACAAATTGGTCATACGACAGAACTGTCCTTAACTCCACTGTCAGAGTGTGGTCTATTAATACACTCTCAGCGTAGACTCCATGACAATTATCTATCTAATTAACATGATGCTACCATCTTCACTAATAAGAGGCCCATATAATCTCCAGAACCAAAGATAACTATAAAAGGCCATAAAGATTTTAACAACAACAGTGAAAATAGATTCATTTCTATTCATTCCAATCTAGTCTCTTGGTTGTCGCATAGAAACCCAGGATATCTGAAAAGTCAAATGTTTTGGGTGCAATCAGTTCTGGTGACTTTCAGCCACTCACCTGAGGTACCATGTGGCTGACTTCTCTATATTAGAACAGAAAAATCCATAAATTTTATTCTACTTTTAAATGGCCATCAACGGTGAAACATGCTTTTCTTATAAGCTGGGTAACTTTTATGTAACAAGCCAAACTGTCTTTTAGGTCCGTTACAGAGCCCAAATTTGGAACATTGGGTTTTGTTGCAATTTGTGCAAGGGTAGATCGAATCGAATGAATGGTGTTATTTTTTTAACTGTACATTTACTCTTTCTAGAATTAATTACACCTACTGCTTAATAATGTACATTGGGATTAACATTACCATATAACACAGAATTACAGAATTAAAAAAAGAGAGAGGGAGAAGGGGGGAGAGAAAGAGAGACCGAGAAAGGTGTGACTGTATAGTTTTTTGTCAGGTTTATACACAGAAATCAACAATTCATAGGAGGACTGAGATGACAGACAAGCAGGTCTTAGAAAGCTGGGGGCGTTAAAATGACAACGTTGCTAATAGGTTGTGACTGTTTTTGTGGCATGTGCACCTTCTAGTGGTAATAAACAATATGAGCGAAATAGTGTGCAGTATCAAACTAAATCACTGACCCAGTGGTTCTGGACCGTAGTAGTTTCTGCAGGAAATGCATAGAGAGCTAATAGAGAAGAAAGATAGTGGAGAGTGTTAAAGTGAGCAAACAACCAAACAATAAAGAGACAGACCAATCCAGGAAAAAGCACCAGAATCCCAAGCAAGGAAGCAAGAGTCAATGCAGAAGAGACTGTGTGTGTGTGTGTGTGTGCTTTATCCATGACTTAGATTACGTATTGTTAAACCAAATCACATACAAGTAGATGGATATGTTATTTTTTAAAATAGTGTTCAAGACAAAATAGCAAATTGGTCATTCACATTATCAAAATTACAGCACCTTTTTTGACCAATCAGCATAAAGAAGTGATCCATTTTATACATTTTAATGTTAATTTAGAGTATGCTGCTCTTTGTATTATAAGCTCATAAATCATATATTAGAATGCACTCTACAATACATTGTATAGGTCTAATACATAGGACAGTGCAACACAAAGAATAAGACAAACATGTTTGGTTACAGTCACCTTAAAACCAGAGATAAAGGCAAGTTCACACACCCTACCCTTATGGTAATATCAAGATGAGTAATGATGAGCGATTATAGCTGTTAATATTGAAAATATGTGACGTCTAAACAGTGGGTATAAAGCCTAAGTGTGACAGGACAAGACATTAAGCAATAGGCAATTTAGGGTGTGATGATACACAATCAATCAAGTGTGTAATGCACAGCTAGAATATGAATATGAATAGAAGAATATGAAGCTAAAAACACATAACTTGTACTTTTAAGACTGTTGTTGTGCTTCTTTAGGTTCTTCAGACTTAAAGGACTTGTTATTTCGGAGTCTTAAACCTTACTTTTCATGCAAGAGCAGCAGGAATATATATAGAATATAGAAAAACTATATACTGTACACTACCATCCAAAGGTTTAGTGTTACTTATTCATACTTTCATGCAACATCGTTTCCCCACATTTTAAATAGTAGTAAATGCATTACAACTGTGCCACTTTTAGATAAACAGGCGATCTTCAAGATGAGAAAGAATGAAGATAACGCAGTATATCACGAAACAGACCCCACCACATTGTAGCCTTTGAAACAGTGTAGTCATTTAAGAAAATAATTGGAAAAATAACCTGTGTTACATAAAACAGAAGCTTTTAATGTTAGACCAGACTGAAGAAATACTCTTCTGAGGAAAAAATACAATATAAGACTCACTTTATTTTCAACATATATCATGTTATTGTGTTAGTTTGTGTTTTTTGGGCCACATTTGACCTATAAGTGCTATAAGTATATGCATTTAATATCACATTTTTTTAGAAGTGCAAATATAGTTGCTTATTTGATTGGACCACACACAGGCTCTATAATAATGGATCCAAACACAGCAGCTCTGTGGGTTAAACTGTCTAAGGATTTGACCAGCATACCTGCAGATAGACAACTGACAACCCTGAGTGATGTGACGTGTGTGTGTGTTGCATTCTGGGTAATTAAACTCTAGGCATAGGCACACACTGTTGGGAGATGGAGGTGATAAGACTAAATATGACGTGGTTGCTATAATGGAATCATTGAGCCGGAAATTACATTCCAAAATCAATTCTGAGAATGGATTAAGGAACTGGCTTTTAGAGGAGGTGACCAGTTCAATGCTTGCACAAAACGTTGGACTAGACTGAACCTGAAAAGAAAATCCACAGGATTCAAATCTGTTATAATAGTAAAAAGGAGCTAGTGTTTTATGACCTGTATGATGTCATTAATAATTACACCTTCAGGCCTCTGACTACAACAAAGCTCATTCCTTTCTTCTCTCCATGTGTGAGGGAACAAGCCAGTAATTTTTGAGCTTATACAGGCTATATAGAGCCATGTCAAAACTGAACACTGTTGTAATAAATAAACCATTAAATCTACAATATAACACATTCGGCATTATCTTTGTTTTATAAAAATTCTAATAACCTTCAAATACTGAAGAGTATAATTGTGACTCCACTTTTATGAACAAATAGAATTGCAAAATTACTGACAGGTTTTTAAACTGGTTTCACAAACACTCCCTCTATTTGCCAGAACACAGAGCCAATTTTGCTGTGTGAGGCTGGGCAGAATGCTCAAATTGAACTATGTTTTAAATGGCTTCTTAAATTATTATAAGTTGTTACAAAGCTCTATTTTCAAAAGCACATTAGGAACACATTAAGAGATCTTGACCTTTTTAACCCAAGTTCCTGTTTCAACCAGTTTTACCCATGACCAGTTTATCAGATCCTGTACTATCACCTCCACGAAAACCACTACAGATATCACACACACAGCACTGGATGTACTTTAACAAAAGTGTTCCAACACTATGCTGAGACAAAATTAAGATGAACACAGCATTCTCACGCTACACTGTTGATATTCTCAGCAATCAGTGTTGTTATGAGATTAAGAGATAGAACAATTATCTTCTTTATGGATCAGACTTTACACTTCACAACCCTTCACACAGGAAGTCCCAACTAAAGGTAATGCTGCAGTATAAATAATGACACCCGCATGTTTTACAAAAAGCGAATCAGAAATGTTACAAGATATGGGACATTTGATTATGAACTAGATACTGTTCTATGAGTTGTTTTCAACAGTAGATTTGAAATCACATTTAACTTGACTAAAGATGAAGATTAGAAAAGATATTGGCTTGTAAAAGATATTCCACTTTTTTAGAGTTTGAAACTCTAAAAACTCCAGTTTGAAACAGTGTTCAGATATTCTAGTGTATAAAATCATGTATACTGTGTTCTCTTCAGTATATACAAATTCTTCCCATAAAATAAAATTATTTCAGTTACATTCGATTTAGAAATGTTCCACTTTATCCAAGGCAATTGTCATAGGCTGGATCAATATTTGCGGTATACAGTGCCAGGTTTAGAGTACCAGCAAGATTAACACACAAGCAGAAGTAAAATGCAGAAAAGAAAGAGAACAATTTTTCACATCCTTTTATCAACAACAACTAATGGGAAATGTTACTGATGCGAAAACGTAAATCAATTGGATTATTTGCCAATTAATAAAAAATAATTTTAATTACAAACCATGACTAATCTTTCTTGTTGACTAATAATTATGACCCCATCTCTTTGTGGCATGATCATTTTGTCATTATTTGTTTTCAAACTTATCCCAGGAGATAAGACTGTTTACACGCTGCACATTGTGTGTGTGTGTGTGTCTTTGTGTGTGTTTTGAGTGTGTGACCTTGTGTGTCCACAGCAGTATATAAGTACGAAGCTCAGATTCCATCAGACATTTTAAAGAGGCTGTACAGTGAATTCACATCATCAGAAGATGAAGGCCTGGTTTATTCTGTTTCTGCTGCTGCCCATCTGCACAGGTAAGAAACACTGTGTTTGCCTGCATCAGCTCCTCACAAATAACTGATCCAAAAACTCATAATTTATTGGCTCAAAAATACACAATATTTTACTTATTTGAATTTCTTTAGCAACAACAATGTATTTATGTTATTTATGTTTACCCACATATATACTTAATTTCATGAAGCTGACTTTAGTTTTCTTATTATTTCTTTTTTTATTATGAATTTAAAATTGTATTAAATGTGATATTGATTATATGGTGCTATAGTGACGGTATCAGACTTTACTGATAATGGCATCAGTACTACAGATATTAACATGCAGTATACGGTATACAATCGCAATTACAACAAAATAACATAGTACATATCCATAAACTAAATGTCTTTATATTTGATGTCTACTATATTTGTCCAGCTAACTATAATATTGAATGCTATGGGGAGGATTTCTTCATGGTGAGGAACATGCTTCTTCAGTGCAGAGGCAAAGTTCCTCAGGCTTGCTATACCAGAGGTAAACCAGTTCACACAGGTTCAATGTTTAAATATTACACAATCAGGTCAAACGTAATTTCTGGCATCAAAGTCATCAGATTAACCAGAGATTTCAGTCTCCATTAATCAATGGAGAAATGATCTCATGTTAACACCCACACTGAGTTCAACAGATTATAGGTTAACGATACTGAGACAATGGTAACATTGTTACATACATAGATAAATCTAGTAGCCATCTTTTGGTAAAAAAAACCCATTTAAATCAAAATATGAACACACACCAGAATAAAGATTTTTCTTTATTTTATAATTCTTTATAATTCTAATGACCATTACCATTTGTGTACTGTATGTATAGCAAAAGGCACTTAGGGGAAGTTTTCGATGTTTGTGTTTAATAAACAAAACAGCAGGACATAACAGAGAGCATTAATAGGAAAGAGCAGTGAACTCACCTAAACAACAGCTGTAACAGCCTGTAAGAATTAAAACACAGCCACACCTAAAAAACAGCCATGAGAACATGAGGCTTAAAAGCAGATAACTCAACTCAAGGTAATCACACACAGGTGAAAAGAATGAGGAACAGGGAAAAACACAAAGGAGGCACAAAAAACAAATTCAGAAAAACACAGACAGAAAGATATATGATGTTATAGCACTACCCTAATAATACATTTCTTTCAAAAAAGCTTTCAAGAGAAAGATCTAGGCTTCTACATTAACATGTTTGAAAATTACATTTGTACAGTTAGTCTTTTAATGTAAATATATCAGTGTTTGACCAGATGTTTAAGAGAAATCGTTACAATTAAAGCAAGTGATTGTTATTGTTAACAAGTTAAGAAGTGTTACAATTTATAACTTGCTTTTTACAAGTGAAAATACAAAAATTCTTTTATTTCTATTGTACTTATTTTATCTTAAAGAGTGGTCATAATTTTTTCTTAAGAGTAAGAACTTTACAAAGCATGTGCTAAATAATCAGTTTGATTGATATAAAAGCAATGTTGTGCAATGTTTTCTAAAACTAGAAATTGTAACTTCTAATCTCTTGCACAGAAAATGGAGAGAAAGGCTGCGTAACCCTGGAATACTGTCAAAGGAAAGGCTGGAAATGCTGTACCGTGAACAGGTGCAACGCTTGATCTTTACAACAGAGGGGGCTGTTGGAGACAATTTCATGCCTCATTCATCCTCATTCATTTTTCCTTCTTAAAATCTTAATTTGATGTTAACAACATTTTCAGTAATTAAAATATCCCAATATGCTTGTGATTTTGTGCTTTTCACGCGATCACATAACCTCTGATTTGCTCTCACAGATATAGCTAATTAAACATTCCATTCAGGGGAAATTCTGAAATGTTATTTGTTTACTGATTTAAACATAATCAGATTCAAAGGTACACAAAGTAATGTTTTGTTTATGTTTTGGTGGGTAATAACACACTGTACTTTATATGAATTTTATACTGACATACATGGTGCAAATTAAATATTATGCTACACTTGCAAATTTCAGGTGGACTGAGTTCACCAGAAATGCACACAATTTTTTATCACGTTTCAGTTGCATGAGTTCCCTCATGTCATAATCAATTAAACAGGTGAAACGTCTGGAGGTGATTTCAGGTGTGGCACTTTCATTTGGAAGCTGTTGCTGTGAGTCCACAACATGCGGTCAAAGGGGCTCTTAATACAAGTAAAACAAGTAACGACTGTTGTGGTAGCGTACAGGGACAAAAATATGAAAATTGTGTGACTATCCACTACATTGAGATCAATAGCTCCTACATCATTCCAGGTGTCAAACTGAGGACAGCGCCTTCGGTTCTAAAATACCAAAAACTTTTCACAGGCAACACACTTACCAATCAAAAAAAGGCAAGAGAAATGTGAGAAATGTGACGTTCCATTCGGGTTAATCAGTCTCAGCTAGTTGAGATTCACTAGTATGATCATTCCTGAAAGTGATGTATGATCCACAGAGAAACCCTGGAGTCCAGCCTGACATCTGCAGGACAAAAGTTTTCTCCAAATCAAGCAATGTTCCACTGGAGCTACACCAGGTATGGTGCAACAACTGCCATGCCACAAGGGCACTGTATACCTGCATCTGCAGGTGAAACAATCCCTTAAGTTTCTCACAGATGAAAAAGCTCCTCTTTATAGCTAAATAATGTAAAGGTATCATTTCCTCCTGCAATACCTCCCTCCCCTCAAATAGTTATATACATACAGGTACACCAATATATACACAATAAAACCAGCTCTGAATGCAACAAAGATGACAAAAAAAAGTTTGTAAAATAGTAACACCATACAATCCTCCCCAAGAACTAGTATAAAGCTTCTGAGAGTTGCCTTTATCAAAGATTTCCTGCAGTTTTTGGAGAGGCCGTTGAATACTTTGAAGACTTATTTCAAGAGTGCCATTTTACATTAAAGCTATATAACAAGACAAATGCAGGGAAATCTAACAAGGCAATCTCTGTAATAACCTTCCCACTTGCTTAAAAAACTGGAGTCCATAAAACATTGTACACAGAAAAAGTATAGCTGCAGACCAGCTGAGGGCACATTGTCTGGGACAAATCAAGCTGTAGTCAAACCATGGGGAGAATTCACTAAAAAATGAATTGGACGAACTTTGCATTGTCTGTTTTTTCTAGATGCTAATTGATCTCTCGATTTGTTAAAGAAACTACACAAATCTGATAATAACACACTCAAAAACAGTAATGGTACTAACATGTTGAACACATTTCCAAAAATGTGTGCTAAATGCAATTTGCCTGGTGCAACTCATCATGCTGTGGTGGTATCACCAATTGTTATTTATGTATGTTTTAACGATGAAATATGTGCAAAATTGGTGCAATCAGTCAGTGAATCTACCCCATGGCTACAGCGCAAACGCTGTATAAAGATTAACCACACACACAAGACCACAAACACAATTAATTACCTTTCAATATAATCTATCCATCTAAACCTGCCAAAGCCATTGTCACCTTTTATATCCATAGCATGCACTTGAACCTAAAAATCACATCTAGATCTGACAAATTTCCTTCATCCAGTCTCTTCAATACTGAGACTATCTGAAAGCTGGTATATATTTATATAGCATTGCATGTAATTATATAACACACACATCACAGAGGATTGTGATTCATTCATTGTTAAAACAGGAAGAACAGAACCACAGTTACTTTATGCATCTGAGCCAGATTTTTGAAAACCACACATCAAAACAGCATCTCTTTCTAAATGGGTAAAATAAAGGTAAAATATGCTTTCAATGTCTTATGCCTTTGTACACACAGACTGCTTCAACATTGTGTTTCAGTATCCTACAACATTCAAAAACGTAGAAGTAGCCTCCAGCTGCTGATCTGAGATCTGGTGCACCGAACAGCCCCAACCAATGTGGAATCTCATTTATTTAAAACCCACTCTGCATAGCTATATTTAACATATAATATTATCACTTTTATTGGGTACAAAAATTGTATTTCAAACTGTTCCATCTGAGGCCTGTTATTATAGGGTTACTTGCTAACAAGCAAATAAACAGTGCCTTAACTCATTTGGAAATTTGGTGTTGATCTAAACATTTGCTGTTCCTCAGCCAGCACTGGAGGCAACTTAAAATCACGGGCTGTGCTCTTCTGTCTTTCTTAAGAAATGATTCTTTTGTCTGATATAAACTGAATCATCTCATCGTACTGAGACATAAGAGACAATCATTACTGTGGAGGGCAGCAGCATAATTCTGTACTGTATGCTGTGTAATCTTCAGAACAACTTCCATAATTCATTTCTCCATGCAGACACAAACACAGAAAACAATTCTCTACTAAGTGACTGTGGTGGTCTCATATGGTAAAACCATAACATAAAATACTCTTTGAAGAAAACAAAGTATGCAGTACTACTCTATGGGTATTCAAGATTCATATGAGATTGGCAGAACTGTGCATGTTAGGGCCCCTTTAAAGATGTATAAAAATTTTTAACCAAATGATGAAACGTAATAACACATATAGAAACTGTTTATTATCTTAATATTATTCTGAAAACACGAAGATAAAAGCCAAACAGAGCGACTTGAGCACAAAACCGCAAGCTTATGCCAAGGAGGATGACACATCCAGACGACATAAAACGACAGGGAAGAAAAACAGAACTCGGAGCTTTGGTCTTTGTTAACGTCCGCTTGCACCACCTGCTGGTGAGTGACTAACAGCAGACGGAGATTTTGCATCGGTGCTCTGCTGCTTTTCCTGTGTCCCCAGATGAACTCGGCGAATTTGAGACGCTGAATTTTTTGGAAACGAATTTGTGAAATTAAATGCGCCGAAAATTGCCTGGCGAATTGTATCAATGGCATTTTTAGACAAACTGAATGAACTTTGGAAATGAACTTTATAAGGTGAATATTGATAATTGAATTTTTAACAATGAAAGCGTATGTGTGATTGTTTTCGGCTGAAATATACACAGTGTTTAAATATACAACCATGAAAATACAATGTATTAAAATGCAAGTGCTGTTAATGCGGTGCTTTTTTTTCGATTTGTGCAATTCATCATGCTTTTTTTTCAAATACATTTGTCATTAATTTACTTCCATAAATACCGTAGTACCTCACAATCTACAACTGCTACA
>JBAJNP010011032.1:4881-15437 GCA_036877545.1 Yasuhikotakia modesta
GTGTGTGTGTGTGTGTGTGTGTGTGTGTGTGTGTGTGTGTGTGTGTGTGTGTGTGTGTGTGTGTGCGTGCGTGTGTGTGTGTGTGTGTGTGTGTGTGTGTGTGTGTGTGTAATATAGTGATTCATGCCAACATGATCAACAGATCCAAGTCATTACACAGTACAACCTATGCTCATATTAAACCTGAGCAAAACCACATAAAACACGTTAGTGTAGATTTTAATATTTTTCTCACTCCTGCGAAGTCTTTGCAAACTCATGGAAAGATTTACAAAGATAAGATATTTGTTGACTGCATAAAAAATCTTTGAAAAAATTGCTCTGACCAGTGAACGCTTGCTTGGTATTTTTTAGTATGTATGGGCTTCCACCTAGTGTCTGTAGATAGAAGTAACAAGTGTTCTCAGCCGTTCTCTGCGTTTTAAAGTAAAGAACGAATGATCTGTTCTGTCAGAATAAATTGCATATTAAAACCTTCCGCTATAGTTTTTATATCATGCATGGCACTGTATTCGTCATCTCGTAGCAACGCGTATAATTTTGACGTTTACACACACAAGGGAAAAAACAGGGATATATGCACTCAATATATCAAGCCACAAGAGGGCAATGCCGATCAATGTATTGAAAGAGCAATAAAAAAGGTATTTGGATTTGGATTGTAAGGTATTTGTAAGGTATAAGGTATTTGTACTTCTTTGTATTTTTTTTTATAAAA
This sequence comes from Yasuhikotakia modesta, assembly GCA_036877545.1. Classification (NCBI taxonomy): domain Eukaryota; kingdom Metazoa; phylum Chordata; class Actinopteri; order Cypriniformes; family Botiidae; genus Yasuhikotakia; species Yasuhikotakia modesta. The sequence continues at coordinate 5,600 of JBAJNP010011032.1, forward strand.
GGATGCCTATTAAATAATGCAAAATGTATTTACTTGAATTATAGACTGTGATTTTTTTACTTTTAAAAGCAAGGCTGAGGAAAATCAGAGTGCTGCGGTTATTACTTGGGTCAAATCCGGCTATCATTAACAACGGATATATTTAAAATGAATGAATGCATTATTAAATCAGTTGCTTTAGGTCAAAGACTCCAGTGTTGTTCAGACTGATGAGATTTCCTGAGGATAAATGACCATAACTGGAGCCAATTACACTGTAAATTATTTTTTTTCTTCATTTTAAATATTTTATTAAAAAGTTTTTAGCTGATATTTGCTGATATTGTGTGTACATTATTTGATTACAGATTTTGTTTCTGTCACATTTAAATCCAAAAGTAGTTTAAGTCCCATGGTTGTATAAGTTTCCCAAGCACAGACTGGATGGCAGGAAAGGTCCCTTGATATGAACTCTCACCTGGAAAAATTTGAACTGGAATAATTTGCTAATGACTTCACATTATCTAAAGCTAAAAAGCAATTGTAAAAATCACAAGCTCCAATCAGATCTTTTCTCATTTCATTGCAACTTTTAAATAGTAACTTTTAAATACCATGATACCATGTTTTAAATACCATGTATCATGTATCTAATGTTAACACTAGCAAGCAAACTAGATATCTAAGAACTGTATATTCTGCTTTTTATTGTGGGCTATGTCTGCAAGAAAATTATTTTCCACACTGATCTATTGTAGTATAACATGTTTTAAATGAATCTGCTCCTTGGTGGGATGTAAATAAATAAAACTTGATTTGGTTGGTCACTGTACAATATAGGTGGGCAGTTCTTGGCCAGAATAAGCTGTAAAATAGACTTGATACTGGTAGCGTAAGTCTGCCTACAGTATGTGAGACTCACACACATAAAACACATTTAAACTCAGAAATATTTATAAGTATACAAACAAGAAAAATGCTAGTATTATTCTTAAAACTTAACTTTGACTGACAGGTTACACACAGACTAATGTGGGAGAGGCACTGGCTGTCTGCACAGCTCTGAATTTAGCCAAACCACCATCTGCTGCTTGGAGAGCTTACAGCTCAGCTTCAGAAATGCCTGTAAGCTCAAAACCAGCCTGCCAAAGCGTCTGAGGAGGCTGAACAACCTGATGGTGAGTCAGCCGCCAACAGACTCCAAAGTGTTATTTTTTAATATATTTATTTCCACCACCACACCATTATTCCTCAGTTATAATGAAAACATCAGATGGCAGATATTATCTTATCTGTAATTTCTGACCCGTCTCAGCTCTGTTTAATGAGAAGATGGGCTTGTCTGAGCGTAAACAAAACAGATCAGGTGAACTGGGAATTAGAGCTAATAAACAGAAACAAAAGCATTATATCAGCATCTCTATCTAATTAATATCTAATTAATTCTTAACTCTTCAGTCTCAGAGCAAAGGAAGCTTTGCAGAGGAATTTTGTGGAGAAGCGTAAGCCCTCGTCTCAGGAGACCTCAGAGGGTCTGCATCTGGAGAAGGAGGTGGTCCGTGTGGTTCTGTAACCGCAGGCAGAGGGAGAAAAGAGTCAAACCAGGCTTCACCACAGCTCGTTCATGGCCAAAAAGACAGTAGCCGGCGGGCCTGAATATCTAGAGTCTCAGTGAAGCTGTACTGTGTGATCCTGAGATCATCCACAAGCAATAAGGAACCTCTGGGAGAATCAACACAAGCTGGAGGCAGTCAGTGGGTTTACTGTACTGATTCACAATTGGTGAGAATTTCTGAACTTTCCTGAAAGGCAATTTTTACAATTTTTTACCGAATTGTACAGCAACCCCATATTCCAAAGTGTATTGTTCTTTTTATATTAAAATACTTTCTCTGAGGTTGAAATGCAGAGACAGTTGTAGGAACTGTGTAAACAGTTTAAGCATTTGAGTTAGAAACATTGTCTTAACCAATGGCGTGAATTTAATGCAGTAATATATTATTTCCTAATGAAATTTTTTACACATTTATCTTCAATCTTCTGGGCCAATGAAATGTTGTTATGAGTTCTATCAAAGAGAACATTTGTAAGCATTGTAGGGTGGAATAACAGCTATACACTTTATTCATTTATTCACCATATTTAAAATACATTCCAAAGGTGGCTGTTCAAATATTGTAAAAACCTGTAAAAAATCTGAACATAAGAAAATTTCTGCATTGGCACTCTATAAAGTTTTGGGTGACAAAATATTTTTGTTGTATAGACACAATAAATTGCAATCAATAGTCAATAATGTTAATGTAATAGTCAAAATAAATGATTTGTGTAATAGTATAAATAAATCATTTGAAGTAATGTAATAGTCAAAATAAATCATTTGAGAAATGATTTTGACTTGATTTGTCATATTATGATACAATCTCACAAAGCTATTAGTTGCCCTACAAGAATCTGTTAACATTTCATTTTGTAGCTGAGTGCGTGATTCAGATTATTATATATAATCAAACATCTATCACCTGTGCATATGGCGTGTTTATTTACAACACCTGGTATCTGCTGCATACAGCACCATCATCAGGGTCCTTGGCTTTAACTGAGGGAGTTTCTCTATTGTATTATATCGCTCCTGACAGGGTTATAATGAGGTACCAAAGCCTCCCACCTACCCACAACCTCTCTCAGCAGAGAGATATGTGTGATGATCTACAATATCATCATCTTTCTGCTGTAAGTTTTGTCACCAACATTTCCCATAACACTCCATTGTGCTGTAATAATGCCATAAATACAGTATACACCAGAAAAATGGCAGCAGGATTTGACATTATAAGTACATACAATACATATATATAACAATGTGGAAAGCAATAAAATGATGGATTTTTCTGAATACAATCTAGTGTAGGGGTTTCAATGTGTGTGTTGGGGGTGCGGGGGGGACAGTTGCGATGCAGAGGGGTTATTCCTGTTGAAGTGCTTGGAGCAGTTATACATCCATACTTCATTATATTAGTTTAAAATTAATGGATTCAACTACGGTTCACTTCATCTAAGAAAGGTCACTCCACAACCTCATTAAGACCTCATGCGAAAATCACGTTTAGTTATGATTATGAATAATTATGTCTAATTTAATGAAATGAGAAATGGTCAAAAAGGCCATTAGGACTGTACAGGTCTAACACTTGACTTCAGCAGGAAGCTTAGAGCTTCTAATCGGTTAAAAGGGGACCCTTAAAATTCTTAGCTAGTCTATCTGCTGTTTGATAAATGACCATACAAATTAGCTTGCAAATCCTAAACATGGTAAATAAACATACGTTAACAAGCTGTATGAAGGTATTTTATTAATTAGTAAAACAAACAATTTAAAGCTGAAACTGTACATTCATTTACACATTGTAAAATGTTATAAAAGAAAACTTGATTGTTTTCCCAACATACAGTCCGTTTACTGGTTACATCAGTAACAAGTTTCAATTGCAGACACACAAAGAAGCACTGAACAGAAGATGTCACTGCCAGTAACACTGCTTTCATTTATACTGTATTAGCCACCTTGTATGACCACAATATGACAACGATATTGTGGTTTGATGTGCTTTTAAACACGTCTGTATATTTAGTATGAAAAACAGCTACATTTAAATTCAGGGCCCATGTCAATGTTCTAACTGCCTCCAGTTGTCTGCCCCAATGTTTTGAGAGTCTAAAATGATGATGAAAGCTGTACAAAGCCATACATGAAAGATCATGTCGAACATAAATTAAAGACATCCCAGTATGAAATGAGAACAAATGAATTCAGCCCCACATTTCTTAACACGATACTCCACAGAGGACCCTAATGGGGCCTTTACAGCCTGTGAACAATGTTCAATGTTTGTATGGAATACCAGTGGCTAATAATAATAACATCAGTGTATAATAATATTCGAATAATATTAGTGGCTCATAGTAAGATTGCTAATCTCTCTGCAACACCCAAACCATTGTTTCAAAGTACTGACATGTCCTGCTACACATAATTAAAGTTTAAATTACCATCTGGAAAATTTAATTTTGGCTTGTTACCTAGCCATTTTAACTACCAGGCAGTTAAATGTTCTCAATGGTTTTGATCAGACATTAGATGGATTGATCAGACTTCATCATATTGTCATTATCAAAGCAAAGTTTTTCAGGCAAAATATTTATTGTATTTGAGAGTAAAGGTTTCATAAATCTCACCATGATGAAAAGCAGTTTCCTTAATTTACTTCTTAAAGTCATACACAACCTAAAGAGACATACAAGTAAACATAATGAGCACCTTATAAGATACAGGCATATTTGAGATTAGCCCTATAACATGTGGGAAGCCCATGCAGTACCAAAACTGTACAGTGTTGTGTTATGTACATGTACTTGTGCTATAAATGAGTGTTCTAACATTGCCCTGGATTCCCTCCTGCAAGAATAACTTTATTATGATCTTTCTGTAGAGTTAAATCAAGTAAATTAAATGTGAAAATTCGATCTGGTTTTAAGACAGAGTTCAGAAGCACTATTTTGAAGGACTGTAAGTTGAATTAATTGTCAAATATGCAATATGCAATAGATAGCACCCTTTAATATAACAGTGAAGTGTATAATTTACATTTTAGTTTTAACAAACCTGTGTAGCGTTTTTTTTTCAAAATCCCAAGATTCATGATATAAGACATTATATCCAATTACACATGGCCTATTGCATTCTTTATAATCCTATACAACAGAACCTTTCTTCAGAAGCTAAATTACAGTTCCTTTATTTATTACTTGGCCATCCCCACAGCCTTGCTTGTTCCCACTGTGTAACTCAGTCCTTTGGTAACAGTGGAAGCACAGGTGTGGAGCATAAAGATGTTTAGTCCACCCCCAAAGCCTTCAGCTGTCTCTCAATCTCTGCGTCTGAGATAGTTGCAGCTTTAGACTTTGCCGGGGAAGCGCCAGGGAGGCCCTTTCCTGCCGCGGGGGCTCTTACCATCTGCAAAAACAACAATTACAGACGTTTATTAAAGCAGTTAAAGTTTATGTTTTATAGCTCACCTGGTGCTAATACTTCATTAGCATTAGCCTCATGGTTTAACAGTTATAATGGTGGATGTTTTGGGGGAAATACGATTATTGCCTTCCCTAAACAAAATGTTCTACAAAACAGAACTCAAGCACTTTATTTGGGGAAGAACAGGACAAAGAAGTTGTGCTTTATGGAAATATGAGACTTACGTTTTGGCCCACGGAAACACACATCTGGCATGAAGCCACAATGATTCTGCATCTCATGAATGTAAAAAGCTGCCTACAGTAATAACAAGCACAGCAAGAGTCCACACATCTGCTAAAAGTCGCCTCTGGGCTGTCAGTATCAGGCGCATTTTTAAGCCATTTTTATCGCTGCTCTGTTGTTTTCATAAGCAAGCACTACAATTTCTAAACTTTTAGTGCAACAATGATCACACTTAGTCTCATTCAAACCCTGTTATTGTGCTTCTGTTAATAAATAGGAAAAATAGGAAAATTGTGATACCAAAATACAACAGAACACTCATAGCACTCATACAATCAGTTACTCAGACTCCACAGGTATGTAAAATAATATATTAAGATCAGTTGAATTAAATGATATTAAAATCTATTAACAAGAATAAGAACAGATCAAAAGTTTGCGATTTACATTATGAAAAGTCTTTAATTAGATCATTTATTTTAAAATGCATCCTCATAAGCCCTTGTATGAGAATAAATCTCTCACCTTTCCTGCGATCTCGATCCCGATTTCATCAAGCACTTGGTTCACAATATCCTGGCATTCCTCTTCATCGCCGGATTCGTCAAAAATCTCATCTAGCGTATCGTTAACTAAAGGGCAAAATGGTTATTCAAGTCGGTAGTTGGGTAAGTAGGGTAACCTAATTTCTAGAGTTAGAAAAGTCAGACTTACTCATGTCTTCCGTCATTCCCATTTTTAAGTTTTCCTTCTGGAAGTCCTGCATGGTTTGGAGCGTCTTCTTGGGATCCATTCGTTTATTGACAGCCTGCATGGTCTGAGAGACAGAAAGAGTTCAATCCATTCATCACATTCCAGAGGAGAAATGTTACTTTGCACAAAATGGTGATAAAATAATACAAGCCCTGACAAAAATCCACCACGGACCGATACATTCTGAATGCAGCTCAACATAAATCTCCGCACCATACAGTAAGTAGATAACACAGAACATAAAAATAGGTCAAGTTGAAACAAGCCAGTTTTACTGTCCCTGTGGGTCTGTGTACACTGTGGCAGATTAGACACAACAGGAAGTCCCATCTGCTGAAAGAAAATTATTTACACATGTGCTCTTTGACAGCATCATTATCACCCATCTTATATCCTCCAAATAATGGTACAATTGACTACAAATCCCAGGATGCATCAACAATCAGGTGAGGAAATTAATAGCATTCTGCCTCATACAGTATGGATTTTACTGACAGAATGAATCTTGTGTGAGAGAACAATGGCCTATTTAATTGTAAATGGGTAAGAAAACCAAAACACCAGTGAACAGTGACAGACTGAATTCAATTATGAAACGTTAATATTACAGTATGTCTGTAGTGAAGGTTTCGGGTCTGTTGAAAGGGTCTGTATATCTACTTATTTAGTTTAGTGTCAAGTGTCTTTGCGGCAGACAGAATATGGACAAGATCAAATTAATGCATATGAAATGCTTCTCCTCTCATAAAACAATTAGGTTTTAAGACAAAAGAAAAACCAACCCTTTTCTTTCACAATTTTTGGCTGATTGACAGCATTACATTTCGAAAGCACAATTATATAATGAAATGTTAAATTATATTAAATTATATTAAATTGCTAAAGTCCCACAGAGAAAAGATATGGCTCATATTTCAAATTCTGTTTCAAAAGCAATCATGGAGATCAACTCTAATGAGTGTTAATGAGAACAGTATAAATCTACACACAAAGAAATGCCCCTAATGGTCTCATTTTCTAACGTAGAGCAAAAATAAAAAACTGGGTCACAATAGTTTCACTAAACTATGAAGCTACTCAACAATATGCTAATTAAAAACTGTTTAGGCATTCTTTTGAAGTGCAGTACTGTGCTGCATAAGGGATTCATTTTCTCCAGCGCTCCCCGGCAAACATCAGTCTACATGTGAATAATACAGGGACATTGTTGGTTGCTGGGGGACAACCAGGAATGTTGTCCGGGGCCCACAAGGGTCCTCTATAGTCTAGCTTCCTCAGAAGGCTCAGAAAAGGGGCTGCCACGATTTTAAGTGACAATCCTGCAATAACAGAAACAATAGCCCAGATCTGGCAGATGCGTTAAGAAGTTTTTGGAGGTCCTACCTTTGCTGTAGTAGACATAGCTCCAGCCATCTTCATCTGAGAGTTCATGACCTTGGTCTGTGTTGACATGGAGGTGACCTTAGAGCTAACAGCGTAGGTTCGATTCTTCTGTTTTCTAAGCTGTACAAGTTGTTTGGCTAATATCTTACAGGCTTCTCTGTTTCCAGTCTTGGCCATTTTCTTGATTTCCATTTCCTATGAAGATAAACCTGTCAGTTCAGTTCAGCGAACAACAGGAACGTCAACCTAACAGAATCTAGAAATTTCATGTCTAGGACGAAACAACAGGTCAACAAACAAGAATGTTCCTCAACAGCTAAAACAATTGTCATGTTTACTTGTTTAGACCCTAATATCTATCCCTTCTTTACTTTAGCAAATGACTGATCAGCTCAAAGCCCTGAGGATCTTGAAGCAATTAAGTGTTTATTCCTGATTCAGTGGGAAACCCAAGTGTATGTTTGCTTATGAAGATATCTCCCATGGGACTGAAAGATAGCCACGGCAGCCCATTAGCAGTAAACACTGCACTTATAAAGTCTTCTAAAATCTTTGAAACTGCTGTGCTTTGAACTGCTGTGTTTCACTGGAAAACATTGTGAGGCTAGACAAATATTTTTCAGATAAATATACTAACTCGCATTATAATAGTTATTATAATAGTTATTAAAGAACATTGCTCTGAATGATGTAGCTCAACTAAATTTGGGGTGCACCACTTATTAAAAAAGGTAAGAAAACAATAAAAACACAAAGGAGGGTAGAGTCATTGGATGGTGTTTAACAATCTTATATGTAAACAGTCATTATGCCTCTAGTGGTACCTGACCTTACAATACGATCTATACGAATTATAATTATAAAGCCCACGTTTTTTCCTCTTCATATTGAACTCAGCAGATCCTTTTTTCTCCTGTGTGCTCTTAACATGAGTCTCTCAGGTAAACTCATGCTGATCTGAGCTAAACAGGCACATTAGTGTTAACTGACTCTAATCACATGATGCCTGCTAAGCAAAACATAAGCAAACACACACACAGACACACACACACACAGTCACACACACACACACATCCCTGTCCTACTTTGCCACACAACTGCATCTCACTAGAGCTGTTAATTTGGAGAATACTGCGCATGTTTGCCTGTCATAAACAAAATATGACTGAAACAAGGTTTTTTTTCTAGACGATAATAAAAATGATGTGCTGTGATTATAAATATTCATGTGGAGAGAGCTGAGTGAGACAGAGCTGTAGAATCAGGCCTATTACAGATGTTTTATGGGCACGTCAGCCACAGGGCAGCACTTTAGATTGGAAAAGCAGAATAAAACTGACAGACTGATGTGCTTAAAGGAAGAAAATAGATAGCATCAGAAATCCAGAACAGCAACATCACATGCTTTGTTTTATCACTATATATGACTTCAAAAATGACCTATTTTTTATAATTACCTCTCAAATAATTAAACTGTGTATGCAAAGATGCCAGTTTTGTTGCATGAAAAAACTGACATGACTGACTATCAACAAACACACTGCAACTATCTTTCAATGAAGGTCTTTTAAAGAAAATGAAATTAAGAGAAAGCTTGCTTATTACAATAAAGACGAACAATATGTAAGCCCTTTTGGGAGGCAATTATGCATGTTTTAAATTCATTGCAACAGGGAAAATGAGGAAGAATTTTGGTTTCTGAGCTATAGCTGTGCAGTGGGCCTGTGAACACTTTCAAGTATCCCTCATGAGACCGAAAATGAACATCTTTTGAAGCTATAAAGGCCACCTGCACTTCAAAATAAACTAATTAACATGCTTCATTGTTTCAGAGGCTGGTGCATTAAGAACAATCACAGGGTCTGCGCATGGGGCTGATGTAGCAAAGGAAGAGGTGGATGCTGGTAGTTGAAGTCAGTCAGCAGATATGAAACGGCTTCCATCCACTTACCATTTGCCTCTCCTGTCTCTCCAGGGCAGCTCTGTCTCTGGTGATTTGCCTCTGGGTGCCTCTCAGCTCTTTGGTCTGTTCTTTAATGATATCTGTGACAGGAAAGAGGGCTGAGGAGGAACATGCAATAAAACCATCTACAAAATCCTCATGCAGTTCATTGATCCGAAACTATTAGTTTTTTCTCCTCCATTCTCTCTCTCTCCCTCCTTCTGCTGTCTTTATATTATTCAACACACTTGGTAGCTTAACAGTGAAACAGAGCTTTTGTGCAAAGTTGAGTTGAGATGTTTCTGAGGAAAATCAAAGAGGCACTATAGCACTAGGTGAGGACACTGCTGGGTGGTTGTGTGATGGTTTACATACTGACCCAATGAAATAAAGATATGGCCTTTCAATGAAAGCCTGTGGAATTGTTTTGCCTGGTTTGTTTATTTGCCAGATGAAAATCTAACATTTTATAAAAGCAATAGCGTTATAGCAGTAGCGTTACAGCAGTAGTGTTAAAGCAGTAG
>JBAJNP010011033.1:0-15435 GCA_036877545.1 Yasuhikotakia modesta
CTTTTTTAATGTTTTATTTTATCACTTATAATTTTTTAATGTCTTAATTTTAAATAAATACTATTTACAGTTGTTTTCTTAGCAACTATTGTATGCAAATAATTGCAAATACATTGATGTAAAGAATTTGATTTGTTTACTTAGTCGACTAATCATTACGTTTATTTCCTGATCAAAACCTGACAAAGCAAAACATGTTTTGTGATGTAATTAACCAGCCTACATGTTATATGTTGTAAATTATCATATTTGAGTGTGTTTTTTTAGATGGCAGTGTGTTTATGAAAAGCAGAGCTTTACAAATCTGTCCCAAATTACACAGCGAGGAAAAAGTAGCGATTGGCGAAGAATTTGAACCATAGCCTGACAGGTCTGTTCTGGGACTGTAACATTTTCCAGATCCGGTGAAATGAAGGGCTCAGATGACCTGTTCTGACCCAAGCATTACAGAGCCGAATCAGAGAAATCTCTCAGGGAGTTCACACTAGTGCGAGATTTCACAAGAAAGAAGGGATTCCACAGAAAGACCATTGACGGAAAAGAGTTGTTTTGTGAATGATGTGTGCTGTAGGGTCAGAACCGCTTCTGGATCTCCTCGGTGTCAATTGCGACGTTCTGTGGTGAAATGTAGCCGGGTAATGAGAGAGATAATGTACTGTCCGCTAGTCATTATTACAAAATAAGTCCTTTCAAGTTGGAAGTGAGATGTTATCGTTTACATGTTGTTGGATTCTTGGTCCTGTTGGTTTAATTCAACTCACTGCGCTTAGCATTAAACTTCAGTTTTGTAGCATTTGTTTAAATTAGCTGAATTTATAAGCACATCACAGAGAACAAATATTGTGCGATGCATGGAAACATACGTACATGATAAACACCTGTTTTCTTGTTGTACCAGCCTCAGGCCGGTGGGCCGTACAAATTGTAGCGTCCTTACATGTAGCTATTGCAGATTTAGACAGACACAGATATCAATTGGCAGCTGGTATTAATCAGCTTGTTGAAATGAAACAGCACTGGAGATTTCAGCAGGTGTGATAGTCCGTACAGTACTGTGGGCGTCATGGACTCGCAGGCCGCATGCAAATGTAGCAAGGGCTGTCCCGCGCATACAAGCGTCGCAACCAATCATCCCGACGAGACTCTCACTGACGCCGTAATCGCTTGCCACGCAGCCGTGATTGAATATTTGTTTTTAATGCACAGCAATTTTTTAAACCAGTCAGCCAGCTAGCAAGCTAAAAGCTAAGAATGGGGAGAGACGTGCCAGCGATGCTAAAGAAAGAAAAAGGCCTTGTGTTGTAACAAATAGGGCCGAACCCACAATAAATGCTGCCTGATGTCCTGATTGTGTATAACTGATTGTTGTGTCTCTTCTATTGAAGGTCAAGTGTTTCTAGAAGCCGAGAAAGTGAAAGGAAAAGCATTTACATTCTGTTTTGATCAATTCATGTCTTTACATCGTTTAAACATAAAGGGATGAGAAAGGGACAAGTGTCCATGAAACATTTAGCGCTCCAGCTAAATTTAAACTCTTAGTTCTTTTTCTTTCTTTGGTACTTCATCTCACTGTTATTTGACGTTATAATTCGGCATTCAGGGTTGAAGAACACGCTTTTTTATTTCTCCTTATGCTTTTCAGTAGGGACGGCCACAAGATTTTTTGTTGACCAGACACTTTGTATCTTTAGATTGAAACAAAACAAGCAATATCTTTTCAGTTTTTCAGTATCAAAACCATCTTTTGTTACACACACACACGTTGACTAATATGAGGTTTGTGAGGACCCTCCATAGACAATGGAGGAGTCCTCACAAACTGTATATTCTATAACTCACTTTATGTTTTAAAGTATTTTGTTATATGAGGACACAGGAAGCAGCCCCATAAACTACGTTTGCATTATTATGCACGTCATTATACATATTTGAGTCCTCGTGAACCACATATTCAAACCCCCACACACGCATACATACACACACTCACACCACACACACGCATACACACACACTCACACCACAGACACGCATACATACACACACACACATAATGATGGACAAGTCAGGCCTTGAAAGTGCAATAGATTGACACATTATAAAAGATGTTTGGCGGGTGTTGTCCCACATGAACACTGTGTCACTTGATTGTACACACTCAAGGGTTGTTAATATAAACACCAAATAAACAGATTGCAAAAAATGTGCTAGTGGTTAGACAACTGTTTACATTCCTCTCTCAGGGGGAAGAAACAGCAAACTTTCTGTTTTTTCTCTCAGTCTTCTTTCATTTTTAATTTGTTGAGAGATTGTATGAGTTCCGTATTTGTTGCAGTCAGTTTGCGAGTGTGAAAACTTGTGGCACTTGGCCTGTTGTTGCAGAATGGAGGACTGGCGTTTAGAGTTTTTTCAGGCTGTATGGATAAAGCTACTTTTGATTATATGACGCTGATTTAAGCTGCAATTTCTTTACACTGCGTTTAAAAATCATTGACATGTTGTCAATGCCTGTGTCTTGTGAATTAATTTAAGCACGTATGGTGTATTGAGTAGACATGAGAAAACGTGAATTATGAATTATCTAGTCATAGTTCACACTTGTGAGTGTGTTTTATTGTGTGTGTGTGTTGTGGTCTGTGTGTGTTTGATTGTGTGTTTGATTGATTTTGTGTGTGTATGTGTACTTGATAGTGTGGTCTGTGTGTGTTTGATTGTGTATGTGTGTGTGTGTTTGATAGTGTGGTGTGTGTGTTTGATTGTGTGTGTGTGTTTGGGGTTGGATGTCAGAGATAACAAATTGTAAGGAAAAGTTGAATTTGTATCTGCTTAAAACCCCCGGCTGCCTTACACATATGACTCCGGCTTTCACGGTAATGGGATCTTTGATGGATGGCAGATCTCCTCAGACTCCCATTTTTTAAAAGATATTTATTTATTAATCTGTCTATTTATTCAGTCAGATCATCCATGCCGGGGTCACTGTCACAAAAGGCCGTAACCACCTACATAATCTGCCATAAGCTTCTATCTTCTTTTTTTTATCCTGTCCTTTATAGTTCATATCCAAAGTCACTTATGCACCACTCAGTCGGCCCAGTGTCGCTCTTCTGCCCGCAGGCTAACGGAGGGAAAGTATACAAGACCACTTCTGAAGTCTTTCAGCTGTCTGTCCACCCTGTTCTTAAATCCTGACACGTCAACTCTACGCAAATGTGCCCTTCAGATCTTGTGTGTATGAAGATTTGAAATCCTTTTAAATATCGCCAGCTTTCTGTATGCTTTTTGGACTTTTCAGTCCATAATGGAAGAAATCGTTTGTTATTTATTATATATTATTTAGTGCTAAAATAGTTAACTATTTCGTTCAAGATTGTGGGTCTTCTGTTTTTGTTGCAGTTAGCTTAGCAACATGATAACAGTAGCTGAGACGTACTGTACTAGCATTTACTGTAACATGATAAACTCATGCTAAACTTTTTTTTTAAAGTTTCATTTCAATTTTCCTTTTGTTGATGTGGACAGTTGCATACAATGATGTTTTGAAACAAAGCTACTGTGTAGTTTGTTAAACTGATATTCAGAAACGTATATAAAGTATATTCAATTAAAATTGTATATATTCATGTTAAGCTCTCACCCTGTTCTTTCTCACATTGAGTCCTCATAGATCACAATCTCCATTGGACAAGGTATAAATGCTGTGACCAGCTGTCCACTACCCCGTACAAGCAGGTAAACACCCGCCAGGTGTCACTTAATCCTACCCTCGTCCCTTTAGGGGTGACCTCCTCAAACACGTCGTGTCACACCCCTGCTCCCGTGAAACGCTCCCCAGCAAGAATCATGGGAGTGGGTGCCGGGGCGTTGGGGAGGGTGCGACGGCGCAGGAAACCAATGGTGCATCAAGACACTTCTACCCCGCCACGGTGGCCATAGATCAGGGCAGGTCTGCCGGCGGACCGGGTGAGGGTGACAGCGGAATAACATCCCTTTCTCCTCAATCGACAGGGCTCATAACTCCTGCCTCCCCAGGGACAGATTGAGAAAGGCAATAGCCAGGGGCTGTGAAGCAGAGATGCTTGGGAGAATTGAAAGTTAAAGAAGCAGCGCAATATGTGTTTTTTTTCTCCCGCTCTCGCACACTCTACATCTCCTACGATTTCGTTCACCACTGAAAGGTCTACTAAAGGAAATAATTTGTAATATTTTTTTTTTACAGAGACTGAATAATGCTTCCGCCACGTAGCACAACAATTGTTATGTTTATTTTTACAGCATTTAAATTCACGCCCGGGGACACAGAAAAAGCTGCTCCGTAGGGAAACGCATTTCAGCTGCATTTCTGCTGCATTTCTTGTTTGCATGCATTGGTTTGCAGGTGTTTCCGTGTAAACCAACCAAAGCCTGCAGGAATACTGCTGTGTCAGGACCGAAGCCTCATCTCTACAGCAGTGCCAGCCTCCCACGCCGGTAGCGACAGATTTTATAGCCTGATCAATTTCCCAGTGGCTTATTGAATGTCTTTTAAATGGCTTTTTTATTTTCAATTATAACCTACTGTGTCTCGCCTGCCACAGTGGGCCAACATTTGCACTGCAGGATAATTTAAAACCCTACTTTACGAAATTATGCATTTTATACCACCTAAATTTACAATCCCCTCTGTGGTGCTTGAACTGCAATAAAAGGCAAAGTAACCAAATGGATTTTTGCGTTAGGGTAGGATGTTCATCGTTAAAGAACATTAGTAAATATTTGTTTGTTGCAGGCGGACATGTGTACTGTATGCAAACCCGGCTAGCCTGCTAGTCCTGCTAGCCACTGGCAAAGGTGAAAGCTCTGAGTTTATGGAGATTTATTTGGTTATTAAATTTAACTTGCGTTCAGGTGTCGTTATCAAGTTGATGGAAGCAAGCGCAGATTGAAGCACTGAAGGCAAACGACCCAAAGTTAGACAGGTGCATCTAAGTGCCCTCGCCTATGTCCCAACCAGCCATCTCTCCCCTCCTCATCCCAGCCAACTTGAAGGTGAAAGAAGTGCTCACCAGAGCTCATTGGAAAGTAGGAATGACAGTAAATTTTTCAGCCGCCCTCTCCCTCGCTCCTCCATGAGATGGGAGATCTTGTTATAGCAGTCAGGATGAAAGGGGGTCAGGGCAGCAAGCCGGCATGCGCCTGTTGATGATTGAGGAAAAGAGGAGTAAATTCATTCTGCTCTAGGCACTTTGTCAAGTGCCAGTAGCTTACCGTTGAGAGCCAGTCACCCATCACCATGTTACGACCTCTGAGGTCAGCGGCGAGACATAAATCAGCAGCCAGAGAGCTTTCCGTGATGCCGAGGAGAGCCGACCAGAGAGGTGCCACCCTCCCCCTTCGCCCGTACGAAGCGAAGAAACCAAGGCCTGCATAAAAATGACGCTCAGCTCCTCTCGCCACGTGTTGCTGCTTTGAGAAGAAAACCCTGGAGTGCCAGTCGCACGAAATGAAGTATTTCAAAATAGTTTTCTTTCCTAGCTTCACTCCCTCCTTTACTTGATTAGACTGTTTATCAGAATGAGGGTAATTACACCACCCTGTTTATGGCGAACACCCTCGTTCTGCTCATGTATTGATTTTTTTCTATAATGAAGTCTGGACTTTGTAAGTGACAATGTTTTTGATTACTTCCGACGAGCCTCCTTAGAGTATTAATTAAAACGGCAGCAGATGTGCAGGTGCGGAAAATCATTAGAAAGAGGCCCCAGTCTGTGGACATGTCCCTATCCCAGCATGCAACAGTTCTGCCTGGCAAATAGGACGCCTGAGAGGAATGTGCTCACAACTTCATCTGCAGAACACATTTGTTAAAAAAGCAGCGATACGCACTTCAAGCCATGGCGTCCCCAGCTAATTTTATGTTGCAAGAACATTTCCTTAGCATTTCCATGACGTAATGAAAACTTTAAAGTTCTAGAAATGTTCAAAATGCAGTTTCTTAGATGTTGTGTTAGCATTTCTGTTTGGCTATAAGAACGGTACACTAACAGCTGAAGAATAGCGTTTTGATAAATAACGTTCTACTAACTACTCCAAGAACGTTTTAGTAACTTTGAGAGAATCCTGTAAGCTGAGTCCATGCACCTGTGAAAAGGTTAGTTTTGGATGCAAATCTTTTAAATTTATATCAACTTGTTCTCTGAACGTTTCTGAAATCGTGCCAGCAAGGGTGCACTATGTAAGCTTCATATTTCTGTTACTTTTTCCTGATGAAACTTTAGCTCTTTAGCAAGCGCTAAATGTTTTGCTTGTACGGTTTTCAGGTTTTTGAGAGAGGCGTGTTCCTGTCCAAATTTGCAGGAGGTTTCCAACCCTAACAGTGAACGGCCGTCAGTGGGAAGGCCTTTATTTTGAGTTAATTGATATATCATGATATGTATTGATATCTTTTGCGCCCATGTGCTAGCGTTTTTCTGTGGCACGCTGGGAGAGAGCAACGCGAAAGGGGATCTGGTCGGTCAACTCCTGCTTTCAATATTTGCTCCTATTAAACTGCGATTATCCTGCAGCGCCTGGATTCTCTCAAAGTCGGAGGAGGAAAGAAAAGAGCGACACGACACAGTGAGATTTTTCCAGAAAGCAGAAACTTCCTGACAGGTCTGAAGGTATTTTGACGTTTATAGGAATGGAACACAGATCACCATTAGAAACATTTAAATGATTTTTTAAACTTTTAGTTTTAAACTTTTAAATTTTTATGATCAGGTCTTTTTTAAGGACTTGTGTGTGTGTGTGTGTGTGTATGTATAAAACACAACACACACATATATATGGCAACATATATATGGCAACAGTGACTGTTGGATTACTGTTTGTGATTGCTGTGGATTGTGACCTCTCACAGTGATTTGTAATTTCAACGAACTGGAGAAGCTTCAGTATCCATGACACACACACACCTGACGCAGAATGATGAACGTCTTCAATACACTGACCTCACTCCTCCGGACGCCCCTTTCACCCTCCCTCTCTCCTTTCATCTCTTCATCCCTCCATTGCTGCCCATGTAGATGAGACAGAGATAGATGAAGATGTTTCTGATAGACAGCCATTTCATGGCAAGACACCAAATGAGTTCTGGCTGTCGCGGCCCACCCTCCAATGCAGGAGATTAATCCTGACATGAGGCACTTACCGACCATGACAATTGTGTGTGTGTGTGTGTGTGTGTTTACTTAGCTACACTTTGGAAGAGAATTGTCGCTAGAAGTTAGCTAAACATGACCACACCTCACTTTAGAGACTTGAGTCTCCAATGAGAAATTAATCAGAAAGGGAATAATACAATCGAGAAATTGTGTGTGTGTGTGTGTGTGTATATACACATGTTGTGTATTGTGTGTGTGTGTGTGGGTATCAGCTGTTCTTTGTACAGTATCATTATGTGGCAGGCAATGATTGTTTATTGTGGAGATGGACTTCTTGTATGTCTTGTGATTTCAATGGAATGAATCAGGACACGTCCAGCGTCATTGTTGCTTTGTGTGTGCCACAGGATTCAAACAGTCTTAACGTCTCTGCTTTTGTCAGGCCGGTATGCATTCATAACATGCCTCTCGCAGGCCTGATGCCTCACTGTAGCTCCTTAGGTATTCTGAAGTTTCCCTCAGACACGTTGCAGATTTATTGGCACACAAAGAACCCCACCAATTCAGGACTGAGCCCCCTGAGATAAGAGGCAAAGATTGCGCTCATCCTCGCCGTGTTATCATGGCACCTAAACACAAGTCGGCCATAAATTTAAGGAATTTATGCCACTGAGGTGTTGTGTGTCTTTTCTTCGATAGGAGTTTGATAAAGGTTTTAAAAAAATAGCCTTTACTGTATTGAGGTGCAGTGAAATATTAGCTAGCGCTGTAGTTGTCATTTAGCTTTGAAAGGAAAGGCCTTGTTTTGTGGAATAAAGACTCTTGGCAGTATGCTAACAGCTGTATCATTACCATAGTAATCAATTTAGACTAGAAAGGGCAGGAACGTGGCCATTTTTTGATCACATAAGTGTGATGTGATCATGTGTTGCAAATGTCAAGTCTCGAAGAACAAGCTCACTAAAATTTTTTGGTAACTCCAAAAATTTACAGTAAAAATTGTCAGTGGGTTTTGTTTTTTAAAATTAGTACAGTAACACCCAGTAAAATTGTGATACGCATTTTACTTTTGCTCAGCAACATTTTCTCATGGTTGTCTTGCAAATCGTGCTATATCATGTAAAAATCTGAAACAATATTGTTTTTATGCCAATTTACACACAAATCTTTTCTCAGAGCTTCTCCGGGTCACTGAGTAATTGTGTAACTATGTCATGTGACTTTACAGGGCATCTATCCCTCCTCTGCATCCATGACAACCTGAATGAAGACCAGCGATGTCCTGACACTGGCGTCCAGCGCTCTGGACAGGTAAGGTCTCACACCGGCTCTGCTCTCATCTATCAATAAGGTTTCATTCTAGCTTGAAGGTTATTCGACAGATGAAGAGAAAATCCATTTTGTTTTCACACACAAGTGATACCTAACCCTTTCTCTGAGCTCAACCATATGTTCTAATCTCTGAGGTAAAAAACATATTTCTGTTTCTTGGAGGATGTTAATGAGAGTAGCTGAGAGTAGCACACGGAGACATACATTTACCCTATATACAAAAAAATGAGACTACCGAAACAACATGAAAAGGGATGAAGATTTTAGTAATTGTTGCAAAATTAAATAGGGTGGATTGTCCTAATGTGGGACATTTTTGTATTACAATGTTAAGCCATAATGGTAAATCCACACTTAATATTATTATATACTTTGATCACATAGCAGTACAGTTTTGATTTGTTTATAATTTCACTGGCATTCATTGGTTGGGGGCGAAAGCCACACCCACTAAAGCTTAAGTGTCCTAGTTACTTTGCTAAAAAACAGTAAAATAACATGCAATGACATGCCAATCTCGTAAAAGTAAATGAGAACAAACACAATAAAGAACTAATTGAATTTTATGATTATTATGATAACAGCGATTATAACAGAGATCCGTAACTAATTCAGAACAAGTTATCTTTAGTGGAGGCACAGTGATCCTCAATGAGGCACAATCCTCAAAAGCAGCCCTCTGGTGGCCACCAATAGAAGACTCTCTGTATCGCTTGTAGCCTATCAGCAGATACTTGTCTGCTTTTTGGGTGGTCCATGTCTGTTTTAAGAGTTGTTTGCATCACTTGTCCTTTTGATGGGCTCTGCAGAAACATAAACGTAACACTTGAGGCTATCCGCAGGTGTGAATCAATTTGAGGCGCACACAAAGCACCCCGTCACAGTCGGGGTCACAGGCCTGGGCTTGCAGCTCTGAGGAGGAGCATAGAGAGAAAGGCGGAGCTTATTCGTAATTGGCAGTTTGGTAAGAACCAGGATTGTGTCACACCATGATGTATCCCATGATGCAACAGTCATGATGACTCTCAGCTGTGTGCTCATGCTCCCAATTAGATCCTTTTCAGCGTTGAAGTCTCCACATTTTGATCACATTTGACATTGCCTCTTTTTTCTTTACTGTTTTTTTGTAAGATTTGCTAAAGCACTGACGCTAACACATACTTATACTTGAATTATGCTTTTACTTTTCCTAATGTACTAGATTTTCTCTTGGCAGGCAATTTTATTTTTATTTTTCGTTTTAATAACATTTTGTAAACGAATATTATGCTTGAGTGAAAATATTTATTAGTTTATCGCAGCATTCTCTGGCCCCGATATCGATTGACACCGATACCCTACAGGTTCTGATCCATAACAAGAGCCCTCCAACCCCTGCCGCTCGGTACCAGGTGGCTTTTAAAGCCACAACCCCTGAACACGGACTGCAGCCCTTCTGCAACCTTTCTGAGCTTCCTCCAGTGTGTCAATCACTAAGTGAGTGGCAGGGCTTCCTGTTTTGGCCGTGTGAGGTTACACATCCTGGCAGGAGAGCCACTGTCAGCCACAGGCCTCGTGCTAGTTGTGTGTCTTTCTGTCTCACACACAAACACACACACACACACACACACACTTCTTCAACCCCATGGGGATCTCCTGACTCACAGGTTCTCGACACATTAGCAGAGTTAGCGTAGCGGTTCCTGTTTAATTTTACACCTGCACGTTGCTGTCAGGGCTTCTTGCCTGGCCACACGAGAGGTCAGTCATGTTTCAGTCAAACTTAATTACGCAGTTTCTGTGCCAAAAGAACGAGAATGAAACTGAAAAGGCTGGAGCTGCAAATAGAGACGATTTTTGTGTTTGCCAGTAATGCCTTAATAATCTTTAGTTTAGTTTTTTAACTGTAGGGCCATGACCAAAGATGCATGTAGGGTCACGTCTATGTAATGTACAGCATGGTATTTATGGTGTTTAAGATTTTTGTTTTTAAACATTTTTCAAATGCTTAAGTTGCCTATAGCAGCCTGGGCTAGTTTTTTCTGTTTTGCATGAGCCATATAAATTTTTATTTATTTATTCCAGTTTGGCAAATTTGGTTATTTTTGCATTTGGTCTTTTCTACCTTTATGTATTTTATATAAAAGGGAGAAATGGCAGACATTTTGGGAACTTTGTGGAACTTGGTGTGTTTGTCACACGTTTTGGTGTCGTAGCAAAATAATGTGACACATTACCAGCCTTTCCTTCACATCTGCTGCCCTTTGCTCTTCAAGAGTTCAGCGGCAAAACACTTTCCAGCTTTCTGAGTCCTAACCTCCATTCACTAAAATGAAAGTCTTTTGCACCCTTTTGCAAGTGTTGGCAGAGTGTTAAGATTTATATTTTTATTCCAGGAACCAGTTTAGGCAGGTAATGGCCTCTCTGCAGAAACCTAGATTGATCATTTACAGATAACTGTGCAAAAAACAGCTATGAATGTATAATTGTTTTAATTCTAATTTACACTAGAAGGATTCCAATTCAGATTAGAATTAGAATTCTGATTCACTAGAGTCACTGATTCTCTGCACAGTTATCTTTATACAAATGCTATGTAGCAACACTGAGCAATTGTCTTAAAAGACATTTGATTGGATCAATGATTTAATTGGAGTTTCTTTGCTCTAAAGATCTTCTTACTGCTGTTTGTGATGACTGATAGTAGTTAGCATGGGCCGTTTTTGCCTCATGGATGTTTTGGCCTCATAATTGAATCTTTAAATGTTTTCACTTGTATGTTTTGTTTGATAACGTGTTTGTTCGTTTAGTTCCTGAAATATAGGAACAAATTACAAACAAAAACACTTTGAAGCGTTGAACCTTCAACCCCACTGACAATACACCAAAATAAAAAGGCGTTTAGCAGAAAAACAATGGCGAATATTTCAAACCTCAGAGTGCAGATACCCTCACCTCTCCCACACTCTTTGAACGGCCAGTCGCAGAAACCATTGTTTCACCTGAAACAATTCGTATTGAATCATCGCCATGTTGTCTTTTTATTCTCACCGTCCATCTGGGATCTGGCCGTTAATATGCCATCGCCGCAGCTCACATCCTCATTAGACACCGAAGCCGATGAGGTTTCCTGTGGCCTGGGGGGCATCGCCAGCAGGACACTTGCTCCTACTAATCTATCAGCGGAGAGAGGAAGAGAGACGCGGAGCTGTTATGTCACCGCCAAACGGCCACCTGAGCTTCTGTGACTAAGTCTGCAGGAAGAAAACGCCAGACCGCAAACATCGGCGGCTTAGATCACGAAGGCCCATTGAGGGAGGCTTCTGTGCAGATGTGAACCACAGAGATTGTTTGTTATGGAAGACTTTTTTCCTTTACAGCCATGTTTGCTTTGTCTTGTAAACCATGATTAAAAAAAAACAATCCTCTGTAGTTTTCAAGAATGTTTGTGCAGCAAAAACTTTTTAATATAAAAGTATTTTGAAGTTTAGATTTGTTTACAGTCGTTTTACATGTATTTTGAATTTTGTGTGTATTTGAAATGTCCATAAGATTAACAGATTACCAGAAAATTACCAGTAAATTTTCACTTTTTTATTTTTTTTAATTAGTTACTTTTGTGTTTTATAGAAGAAAATTATGATTTTGGAGCAAAAAATGTAAAGTTTTTAATTTAAATTTTTTAGTTAAACTAGTTTAATAGGAACTGTATACTTGTATTAGTTTGTGTTATGTATTAGTTTGGAGCGAGTGGAAATACTTGTGGTGTGTTTTTGTGAATGGACATGACAGGAGATAAAAAACTGATGAATTGAAACGATCATCCGGGTGTCATCGCTAACTATGTCACGTAACTAATCACCACACGGGTGAATCTACGGTCTGCTCGTCTCCCCTGGACCCTCCTCCCCACCCTGGTGTCGAAACCGATGGTCACCCTGGTCTGGTGTGATGGACATTTCCCTTTGTGATGTGGGTGGATTGGAGAGTGACACCTACTTCCACCCCCCGCTGGAGAGGAAGTTCCTATCAGAACACAACAGGAAAAGAAAAAGGAAAACAAGCTGACATCTTTTCACTCATGAAGTCACTTCCTACAGGCCCTGCGTTGACCCTCGTCCACCCACCCCAACGCTCACCCAGAGTCTCTGCATGCAAAGCTCATGCTAGCGTCAACTCATTAGCAGGTAATAGAAACAAATCTTTCAAATCTTTCCACTTGGTGTAGATATACGATCTATTCGACCCACATGTGTGTTGTTTTGACTCTTGCCTCCTCCAGACAGTTATTTCAGCAAACGGACGGTTCTCGTGTGGCATTTTGACCTTTGCTTTAAATTTGGAGCTTGTAGCATGTAACTGTAACACGGAGGTCTTAAGTTTAAACCCTGGAAGGGTTGATCCCCCGAACTGTAGCGTTGCTGACTTTTTCCATCATTATTATGCCCTTCAACAATAAGGCACTTAACCCTAGGTTAAGTCAAGCAGGACTTAACAGGTCGGTTGTGTACAGTAATCGCTTTTAGATTGAAAGCATCTGCTAAATAACAAAAAGCAAATATGTTTCAAAAAGAGATTGATAGTGTTTTATGACTTCATGTCAATCTCAAATGTTTTTACATTTTAGATTTAACTCTAATTCTGAGGTCTGTGTAAAGCTTTTCTAATTTTGTTTTTATAATATTGTGTATAATGATGAATTAAGATAAAGATAAAATAAGTTGCATCCAAAAATGTATTCGGGGAAGAATATTTAAAACTGGTTCAAATTGTTTCTTACCGAAAACTTTTGTCACTTTATGTTTTATTGCTTTTCCCATCCCAATTTTCATCTTAATTCTCAACATTCCAAGTGAAATCTCGGAATGTTTTCTCCTTTTCCTGGAATTCGGGATATAGAAGTATTTTAATCCTGGCACTGCCACTCACCCCAAATGGAGTTTGTTTGAGGTCACAGCAGAAATTCTGAAGAAATGAAAAGCTGGAACTGTTGCAATAAATGTTAAAGGCTTCATTTTAGTCTTGACAGTGGGTGTTTCAACAGCTCAGATGTCTCTCAGTTATCAGTTTTGCCTATTTGTGAAATTGATCTGTTAGCGCCATGTGGAGTTCTTGGCAGCGCACATGTGGGACAAAGAAACAAAAAAAATGCTTCCGTTCATGTTGAGAGTATTTTCCTGTTTACACTGAAATGCAGGTCGGTGGTAAATGTCAGGAGATAATAACGTTACCACAATGTGTCATTCACATATGCAGTGGTATGTTTATGCAGTTTATACACACTTTTTAAATTGTGTTTCTAGAAAACAGAATTTGGAGCATGGATAAATACGTAGATATTGGCCATTGAAAGTAAGTCCTCATTTTTCTTCATGTTAGCAAACATAATTGGCATTGTAACAGTCTTTTTAATTGTACTTGAAAATAAGAAACAAACACTGGCATTTAATTGCGACGGAAACATTCAGACGCTCTATCAATCTATAGAAGTCCAGTTCAATAGATGCATATTAGACCAGGGCTTAATTAAACAGCTTGTGCTCCCATAGACCAGAGCTGTCGGTGTTTCGTGTGGAGCGGCTCACAGGAGCTCTGCTGGTCTCTGGGTGAAGTCATTAGACCCTCCATGAGCGAGTACCACCGCTCTCTCCTGACTCATTGAAGATGCTCCACATAACATACATTCATTATTCATGAGCGCCAAAATTTTAATCTGACGTGTATATCAAAGGCCGCGTTTGGTTTCTGATCTCCCCATGCGTGTCCATCCAGTGCCGGCCAAAAAAAATCAGGAATGTCTTGCATTTGAAAAAAAAAACATGCATTTATTTTTAGGCATTGGAGCAATGGCTTTAGGGTGGATCGCTCTAATGTGGGACACTTTGTGTATTTGGGACTTTGTAGTGTATTACAATGTTAAACCAACATGGTTAATCCACACTCAATAATATTATATACTTTGGTCACACGACAAAACAGCTTTGATTTGTTTATAATTATAATGGTTTGGGGTAGAGCTTAAATGTCCCACATTAGAACAATTTACCATATCTTTATTTTTTATATTTTGATTTTTTTCTAAATAGTCATAGTAACTTGTATAAGACTACGATATAGAAACTGAATCTTGATTTAGTTGTTACTGTCCAGCTACTGGAGTTAAATCTGTGCATGATAGTCTTATAATCTTTTCAAGGTCTATTACATGTTTACCTCATAGCAAGTGGTTGTAGCATTTTACACATTTATGCACATATTTGATGAGCTTCTTTAGACTATAAAAAAGTAGCATTTTTTTGACTGAATAGCTCTTTCTTTTGTGGCTATATCTCTGTGAAGAACATTTTTAGAACCCTTTTTGTTCCACCCAGTTCTCCACGTTTGCTTTCAATAAAACAGCAGAGAAACCCCCCCAAAAATATAAAAAACCCTGAAGAATTAAGTAAACATCTCTCAGGAGAGGAATTTCACACAGTCTGAAACATCTGCACACCATCTACAACCGGTTAGTTTACACACGTCAACACTCGCACAACGTCAATCAGAATGCCTCCAGCTCTCTGATGTTGAGCAGATACGGTTTCTCGGTTCTCTGACACACATGCGCTAACAGTGGCGGCAGGGACCCCCGAACTCGCCACAGGTCAATGACGACTTGACGGGCCTTTGCCTGGTTCTCTCTGCAGGTGACAAAAAGCAGCCGTCTTCTGTGATGCATGTTGAAACAGATGCACACCAGTGTTCCCCCGGAGCTCCTCCGCGATCTCTTTGATGGTCCAGGGCTCTGGCCCTCTGATGTGGCCCTCTTTCACAGTGTCATGTTCGCTCTGCACACACAGGCTGTCTGATGTCAAGTAGCCGCTGTCGGGAGCTTGTGCTGTAGAGGAACTGAACGGTCTCTGAGGTTCCACTGGCAGACTAAATAACCGCTGATATGACATCAACTATCTGCTGTGAATGAACAGCTGTTTATCAGGAGACGAGACCATTAGGTGAAGTTTTA
>JBAJNP010011034.1:0-15434 GCA_036877545.1 Yasuhikotakia modesta
TTATTATTATTGTTATTATTAACACATGGTGTTATTACCAACACATGGTGGTGGTGCTGGAAGTGTTGGGTGGCGGTGGTGCTGGGTGGCACCTTTGCGAGGTCCCACTTATCGCTGCTTGCAGCTTTAATTTATATATATAATTCATATTTAATATACAGAACATAACACCACGATTTATTTAACTGTCTGACCAAACAATTAAAATGTTAATTATGCAAGAAAACCTTATGTTTTGGTCACCTGCACTTATTTTATTTATTGAGTAGATTACACATTTTCTACTCAATAAATAAAAGTCAAGTCAGTTTTTGTAACAAGTAAACAGTAATGCAGTACAATCGTTGATTCAATTATAGACATAACACATAAGATACTCTTTTCGCCTATATATGTCATTTTAAGAAATGGTTACTGAACGAATCAGTGAACGAATCTGAGCGAATCATTTTGGTGAATGAACTGAAAATTAATGAATCTCTTGAAAGAATCAAACTTTCCATCATTACCATGCACCTAGCAACCATTTAAACCACCCAAGCATCACGTCAAGTCATTCTAGCATCAAGTCATTCTATTATCATGGTATAACTTGTTAACATCATGTTAGCAGATTTTAAAATATGTTAGAGTCATTAAAATGTGCTAGTACCGTGTCAAAATGTGCTACAAAATCATGTTAATTGATGTAAAAACATCATGTTAATATGTTTTATGTCATGGTAATTAATTTTAATGTGTAATAAAATAATGGGTAATTAATTCTAAAAATATTTTGTACAGCATTTATTAATAATCTAGATAGATAAGATACAGAATAGGATTGATGTATTTTCTTTTTGAGGGAGGCAAGTGAAGAACTTTAGAAAAAACATCATGATTCTACTTATTTCAAAACAATATCTGGTCCACGGGTCTTTAACTGTAATTCCCCTACAGTTAATTGTGTTATCTGACCAGAAATTGAGCCCAGGCTGCGGCGGTGAGAGTGCTGAATCCTAACCACTAGACCACCAGGGAGAGGTGTGATCAATGCCGGCATTCTCCACCATTAACTGTAGAGGCTCCAATCATCAACCATCTCCAACCCCTTTTACGTTCACAAGAACAGTTTTAATATTAACAGAAAAAGAGGGTCAAATTAACTATGTAATCACTTGTCGCTACAGTCCTCCGAGTTGGAAAAGGTAAAGATAGTCTCTTAATAATTGCCATACAGTTACTTGACATTTTAATATGTCAGCATTTTAAAGAACATGGTATGCTTGTTCTATAGATGTCCAACGTGTCATAGATGCAGTATCCTTGGGCTCCTGCGGTCTCTCTTGGCACACAGACCACTGCTTCGCTAATTTTGGTTTAATTTTGGTTAACACTGCTTCCCTGTAACCATAGACACACATACAGCACGGCTCTTCATGGCCAGGGCATTTGTACTAGCAGCGTAGTGACAATGTTTTACACATGTAGGTAATTTTGAGAATGCTTTAGTTTCAATGGAAGAGCTTAGACAGAGGCCTTAGAGAAAGCCTCAGGGGAAACAGACACGCGTCCCACTGAATCCTGGGATACCAAAATCATACTACTACCTAAGCATATAGCTGTTCATCAGATAATCATACAAGGTTAAATGCTAATATTATTCTCACTTTTATTCTTATAAATGATAAAGATTATTAAGGATATGATTAACACAAGGTGGAGCAAGAGGAACCACCCCTACAATAGTAACTATATAAGCGCAAGATTATTTTTTATGCACAGTATTATATAGATGTTTTGTGCCTCATCCATACCCAGTAGACTGTTTTTCAGTTGTGTTGATAATGATGAAAGAGTAAAGTGTAAATTAATTATTTTTTTAAAGGCACATATTATATGTTTTATCCCCAGGACCCATTACAGAAAGACATTCCAGTGTCTGCCAAGGCTATAAGAGGAAGAAAGGAGGAGGAGGTAATAATTCTACAGTATACTTATGTGCTTGTGATCAGACCACATGCCATAACTGCTGCCACAGTTAAATATTTTATTTGGCTCTCACAGGTTTCAGGTGATCAGGACTCGGATACTGAAAATGCAAGCCCTGCATCATGCCCTGCAGGTTTGGATTTACTGAGACCAACAAGCAATCTGTTGGTCTTCTTTCTGTGTTTATTTTGCAATCGCACACTTGTCTGCAAAATGTAACATTCTGTAATGTACATGAATTATCAACTGTACAGGTGTCAGCATAGTGTGTTGTTTTAGGGGTAGTTGTGGCCTAGTGGTTAGTGAGTCAGGCTTGTAATCGGAAGGTTCCTGGTTTGATTCGAGTGCCAGCAGGTAGCAACTGATGTGCCTAATCTAAGACACCTAATCCTCTTTTATCCAAAGCCACTTACAAATGAAGGATAAATAGAAACAGTAGATCAACTGAAAAAAACAACTGTCCTACA
This sequence comes from Yasuhikotakia modesta, assembly GCA_036877545.1. NCBI lineage: Eukaryota > Metazoa > Chordata > Actinopteri > Cypriniformes > Botiidae > Yasuhikotakia > Yasuhikotakia modesta. Next base: position 2,439 of record JBAJNP010011034.1, read on the forward strand.
AGCATGGTGCTATTTTTCATAAAGTAGCATAGAGCAAATAAGTGCAATTGTCCCCCCACACAGATTTATTTTTTTATTTTTAAAAAAGAGACAGCAAGAAGGATAGATGAAAAGAAGTGTTAGTTGTAGTTGAGTGCTATTAATTGGGAATAGCATCGGGGGAAATATTATGTATATTTCCGCCAGTATAAGGTCAGAAAATGTGAGTGGTAGTCAGTGCAGTCTGGTGAGAAGAGGTGTGACATGCTCTCTTTGGCTCATTGAAGACTACACTCGCAGCTGCATTCTGAATCATTTGCAGCGGCTTGGTAGTACTTGCTGGTAGGCCCACCAGGAGAGCAATAGTCCAGTCTGGAGAGAATTAATGCTTGAACCAGGAGTTGTGAAGACAGTTCTGGGAGGAAAAGTCTGATTTTCCTGATGTTGTATAGAGTGAATCGGTAGGATCTGCTGTTATCTGATCTGTAATGTGTAATCATCAAACATGACTCCAAGGTTCCTGGCTGATCTGGAAGGAGTTATTGTTGATGATCCAAGCTGAATGTGGAAGTGTTGGGCTTGTCAGAATTACTAGTAGTTCTGTCATGGCAGGGTTGAGCTGAAGGTGATGATCCTTCATCCAAGTTGAGATGTCAGTTAGACAGGCTTTGATGCGAGCAGCTCCTGTAGTGTTCTCCGGTTGAAAGGAGGAGTATAGTTGAGTGTCATCGGCGTAGCAGTGATATGAGGACCTTCTTGATGACAGACCCTAGTGAAGACATATAGATGGAACAGAGAAGTGGTCCAAGAACAGAGCCCTGAGGAAACCCAGTGGTAAGATGATGTGGTCTCGAGACCTCACCCCTCCAGGACACCCTGAAGGATCTACCTGAGAGGTATGAGGTTAACCACTCAAGTGCAGGTCCTTAGATGCCCATATTCCTGAGGCTTGACAGAAGGCTCTCATGGTTGACTGTGTCAAAGGCAGCAGACAAATCCAGCAAAATGAGGATGGAGGATTTAGATGCAGTTCTTGCCAATTGGCTTCAGTAACAGAGAACAGAGACGTCTTAGTTGAGTGGCCTCTTTTGAAGCCAGATTGGTTGATGTCTAGAAGCTGTTCTTTGTGAGGAAAGTAGACAGTTGCTTGAACACAACTCGAGATGAATGGGAGAAGGGATACTGATCTGGAGTTGTCCAGCAGTGCAGGATTTAGAGATGGTTTCTTAAGCAGTGTGGATACCTGAGCCTCCTAAAAGCTGTGGGAAAAGTACCCATGTGAAGGGCGTTATTGATGATGTGGGTGAGCATCGGTGTTACGAAAGAGGAAAGGTGAGAGAAGGTGAGTGGGGATAGGGTTGAGTGGACAGGCAGTAGGGTGGGAAGAGAGGATGAGATTTGAGACCTATGTCTCTGAGAGTGGAGAGAAGGAAAACAGAGAATAAGAAGTGTGTGAGGAGTGGTTGTCAGATTGAGGTGTGGAAAATTGGCTACTGATAGTAGATCTTTTTTAATGAAAAGGTAGCAAAGTCATCGGCTGTGAGGGTAGATGTCTGGGGTGGAGGAGGAGCACAGAGAAGTGACAGAAGGTGTTAAACAAGAAGCGAGAGTCAGTATAGTTGTTAATTTTGTTATGGTAGTAAGGTGATTTCACAATAGAGACATTACCTGAAAAAGAGGCAAGGAGTGAGGGGTACATGTTAAGGTCAGAAGGGTTATTTGATTTGCTGCACTTCCTCCAGAAAGTTGGGAGGGTTGGGGCAGTTAGGAGGAAACAAAAGAGGACAGACGGGTAGAAGACAAAGAATGAAGGTTTTGCAGAAAGGTGACACGTGGAGCATCACTAGAGGTAGCTGTAGTAGTCAGTCGCTTCATGCTGAATGATGCGAGCAGGGTGTTGAAGCCAGCAGCATGAGGTTTCTCTTGGTGGAAGATGAAGTTACCAGGTACAACTAGTGAAGTGCCGTCCTCTGGGAGGTTGGACGGTAACAGAGCCAACTATTCTAGGAAGTCACCTAGTTGGCCTGGTGGATAATAAATAACTACAACATGGAGTAATTGCATAAACAGTAATTGTGTGAGATTCAAATGAGATAGTTACCAATAGATGATAAAAGGTTGAATTTCCAATCTTTGGAGATGAGTAGGCCCATGCCTCCACCTGAACCGACTGGGCAAGGTGTGTGGGAGAGGATAAAATTTGTGAAAACAGATCAACAGTACAGGTAGAATAGTAGAGTAGATCAATAAATTGATAATTAGTAAAAGGAGAATAACTAAACAGAAAAGCAAAGGTAATACTTAAGTGCTTTGCTTGGTGAGGTTGAGCAAGTCTTTACAGTCATCGGTCTTCACATGAGGGCTGCCGCATGATTCAATTCAGCAGGCCACACCTTCTAACTTAGTTCTGCCAAGTATGAAAACCCCCTGCAATGTCATCTTTGCCATGCAATTGATATATTAAACAAAACAAAATGCCTCCTGTCAACTAGCACTATAGTGAGACGATTGGAAATAGAAGCACAAACGTACTTACAAGCTGCTGTCTTCTTCTGTTGCTTAACTGTTTCTGTAAAAAAGCTGTATACAACATGAAAGTTAAATCATATGCAATTAATTATTTAATAGTTACAAATACACAAGCTTAAATGTTATTAAGCTAGCCATGCATGTACGTATGTCAAAAGCTTAGTCCTTAAAATCATGCCATGTGGATTGAAAAGTGAGAATTTTTTTTTTTGAAAGTTTAAATAGGTCACACAATGATTCATTTGTGACATTTTTGAGATTAAAAAGTGTGATATTCATTGTTTTCCTTAAAGTAATTGTGTGTAATTGTGAAAGTAATTGTTTTCCTTGAAGAAAGTAGAGTTTATGTAAAATTATAACACTACTAATTTCAAGAAATGAAATGATTGGTTTTTTTTTCAGGTTCAAGGCTTTATTCTGGGGTTTCCATGAGCTAAACTATCAACTAAATTATAAATACTGAAAAGGGCATTGGGCTTTTTTAACCACATTTTGATTGGTCATTATGTTTGTTTTCTTAAAGAAAAAATACTGGTAACCCTGGTAAAGTCACATGATTATTTTTTTAAAGATGCCGTAGTATGTTTAGAATTACTTCTCATCAAAGGAAATAAGTAATTTTTGTTGCATAACAACTGTAAACATTTTGCAGTCTTTTTTGCAAATCTTTAATGGAAACACATCTTTTGGCAATTTTAATATAGTCTGTCCTGGTTTTACCTGTTGACCCACTACTTTATTATAAGGCCATCTTTTAAAATGTAAATTGAAATAGTTTTGCAAACTACCCATACAGATTTCTTTGTCACACTGCAAATATTTATACCATGCCTGGCCTAAACAATTTATCAGATGTTTCTACACTTACATGCTGATCAAATATTTCAGTATAATTTTAACTTGCATAGTAATTTTCTGTAAATGTAAGCTTAAACCATTTAAAAACTGCTGAGCTCAGGTCCGCTGCAAAATTAATCTTTTTAATTGCTAAGATGATGTTATTATAAAGTTTGGACTGAAAATGCATAACGTTTGGCGCTGTGTGGCAGAAGAAAGATTTCCGCTATATAAAGTGATGTTCAAATGTGATGTGTATGGCCAAAACAGCTCTAAATAAACAATTATTGTAACTCATCTTGATCCCTGGATGTATTCAAGTATGGTTAAAAACTGTGTACTAAACAAATTAAGTAATTTGCTGGTAAGGTGTAATGAAGAAGATGTGTTTCTGTTCTTTCTTAGATGGACCAGTTCATTCACTAAAGCGCAGAGGAAGGAAGCCTAAAAATGGGAAACTTCTACTACTACAACAACAAACTTCAAAGGAACCGCAAGGGTCAGGCAGTAACTATTTACTTGTTTATGTTAAAATTCATGTTAAATCCAAGGGATCACTTTATTCTTTCTGCAACACTGTAGAAACAGAAAGTGTTTGTCAATGCCCAGTGAGATCCATTAAGAAGGTAGAGATACAGAACTGGTTGTTTTAGTAATTACATTAATTGATACAATTATTTTTACTGTCTATAAAAGGTAATGTGTAATATGTATTTGAGGTTTGCGATTTAGGCATGGTGAACTAAACATGAGGTGGACTTAAATGAAACCCTCCACCCCCTTCATCATAAATGGAGAGGGAATTATGCTGCCAGCTCATACTTTACATTTCTCAGGAGGCAGAATCTGGAAATGGGAACCAACAAAAGGGCCATGAGGCTTAGGGAAAGCTTGATTTCCGACTAACACATTGATGATGTGGAGGCCTATTTCCACACATTCAAAATTGTGGCAAAGCAGGAGGGATGGGACAAGACCATGCACCTTTTTACAAGCGAAACACAACGCGCCTGGATTGACACTGATTATGCAGCACTAAAGCAGGAACTATTGGCTGGTGGGGCATTTACTTGTGTGTGAAGGGCAGTAGTTCTTTGAGTGGTTGTTCGAGTTCTTGTCCTCACACCCAGGAAAGTCAGAGGTTCTGTAAAAATCCAGAGGTGTAAAATTGGTGCATGTGGTTGAATTGGTGAAGGCATCTCAAGCACAGAAAACCATACAGAAAGCTGGTGGATTTTTTCTAAGGAATGATTGGCAATCACTGGTGGGCACCTATAGACCAGTGGACAGACTAGTCACACCGCACATGGCTTTCGTTCCCAGCCCAACAGGTGTTGTTGGTGTGCTATATTGTGCACTCTGTTATACTTTCTAGGGCACCAGAAAGGAAAGTGAAGGTTAATGGGCCCCCATTGGAGGCATTCATGGATTATGCCATATCAGTGAGATTGACCTAGCCTGATCTGGATGTGCACCGAATAACAGAGGTAAAATGGTGATGGCCATCACCGATGTCCAGGGATCAGTTCCAATGGCCAGGTGTAAATGCAGAAGTTATGGGTGCCCATGAAAGATGGAACCTGTTCTGCAATAACTTGAAGTTGAACAAGGTGCCCCAGTTTGTACCCTACGCCCAGACTGGATTTGTTGTTTAAATACCTCAGCAAAGCCCACTATATTTCAGTATTTTACCTCATCATGAGTTATTGGCAAATTATGTTGTCTCAGAATGCCAAAGAAAAAAGAGCTTTTAGCACTGCAGAAGGCACTGGCAATATCAAGACCTATGCATCTTTAGGTATTAATGTTACCCATTTATTGCAAATGTGTTTCTATGAGCCAGTGAACATTAGTGTTTTTCAAACTGAAAAGTGTTTGTCTGCAGACAGTTTGACTGACTTTGGAAATACAAAATTTTGAAGGAACATTGAGAGTGTCCCGTAGACTGTCTTTAATAAGGCCACTACCAGATCTCAGATCAAAATCTTAAAATGACCTGTGTTTTAAAATTGTTCAAGTTCATTTTATTTAGGGCATTTTACAATTTTGCATATTTGCAGGCAGTATTAAAGTGTCAGGTACGTGGTATATGGGAAATGTAGTCTTAATATTCAGGAGAGGGCTCCCACTGGCGGCAGTTGGAGGGAACCACAGAGACCATATTTGTGACATCTGTAGTATTTAAACCTGTTTTGTTGAAAGTGATTTTTGTAAAATATGTATCTTAATATGTATATGTCAACAATCTGCCAGTAAGCAAGCAAGTAAAAATCAAGTAATTTTAAGTACAGAAAAACTTTGACATAAGGCAGGCTCAAGGTGGCCCCGGGAGTGGGGCGGTTCTTCTCTTGCACATTATCAAAGCACTTCTACAACTAGACAGAAAAATATTATTGATTATTGAGAAGTACATGACACATTTTGAATGTGTCAGATTTTATCTTAAAATCTTAATTCATAAAGATTTCGTCATCAATTCAGATTATTCAATAAGCAAGGGCAAGAATAAGGGCAAGAAGCTGTAGCTGAGCAAAGTAAGATCTTGCTCTTAACCTTAAAATGGTGTCAGAGAAAGTGGTTGAAGGACATTTTTTGTATAAATGTATGGTTTATTTTACTTCTTAAAACTTTATAATTTTCTACTGACAAATCAGTATTAGTTGTAAACGCAGTTGATTTTCACCACAACAATCTTTCTTTTTGAAGTTAATTCCATTACAACCAAAATTAAAACTGAATACATCTGGTGGCCATAATGATACATTGCACTGCTTATAAAGACTGTCCAGAAGTATTTCTGGAGGTGCCATTGACCATAAATGCTGCCTGTTAAATAATGTCCTTATAAGGCAACAAGTCAATTGCCTAGATTTCCAGATGTAGTCTGTAATAAGCTGTTTCAGTTTTTTAGATAGGGTTTGATGATGCCAAGTAAATATCAAACTTTCAGGTTAAGATTAGTCAAGCCAATACATTATTATTGTAATACTATTATATATACACATTGTTTTTAAATGTATGCATTTTATACAGTAGCTATTATGTTTTTTTATGTGTCTTTATGTAGGGGCATAATAAATTTTGATGCCAAAATCACAACATTAGAATTGCAAGAGAGCAGGATAAAAGACAAGAAAAAGAGAAATGACTACAGTAAAGATGGAAAAAAAGAACCACAGGGAAAGAGAAAGAGGCAAAACAGAGGGGACAGCTCTTCAGAGTCAGATGAAGAAAGGGTAAAGTGTTTCACTTGTTTTGCAAACTAAAATAAACTTCTAAAATTCTTTGTAATTTTATCCAAATTCACTTTTATATTTATAAGTGGATTTAATGTTCTAATTTACCAGTGTGATTGCTTCATTATGGTTAATGATTGATAACTAGAGGAAGAGGCTTTTCATTTAAACAGAAACAAGGTGGAGTTGAACGGAAGCAAATTCCACTTAAGCAAACTGAAGACACAGAAATAGAGGAGCATGGTTGCAAACCAGGACAACAGAAAGAGTAAGTGTTGTGCAGTCTTAAGCAAAATTAATTTATGGAAACCTGAGACACATTTTCTGAGTTGTAAAATACAGTGGGGCAAATAAGTATTTGAAACACAGCTGATTTTTCAATTTTTCCCACTTACAAAGAATCGTTTCAGGTTATGCATGTAACCCTGGCTCCCTGAAGGAGCGAGATGCTGCATCAAAGCACTATGGGAATGCCTTCAGCGTAACAACACTCTGAATCATGTGTGAAATCAGTCTAATGGGAGGGGCATAACCAGGAAGCTTAAAGGTGCATGTGCAGAGCAAAATGATAGCTTCAGAAAGGAATGAACAAAGCACATGCCAGGATGCCAAAAGGAACCAGGGTTACATACGTAACCTGAGACATTCCCTTTCAGGAACTTGAGCTGCATCAAAACGCTATGAGAACGAGATGTCAAATCCACCAGACTCTACATTTTTATCAGTACTTGTGCTCCCTGGGATGGAACCCACAACCTTTTCGCTTCTTACCAGTTGAGCTATACAGGAACACAGGATCCCTTCCCTGTGTGAAAGAGCACAGCTAGGGCAAGAGGACCAAGGAGCCATGAGTGGCTCAAACAGGAGGCCCTAAGACCTCACAAAGGTCAAGGAAGTGGAATATCTCACAGCATTGCAGGTGTCTTGAATTGGGACACCCACAGAAAAGACCTTACAGGCCACCATACCTTGGGGTGAGTGAGCCTTGGTTCCCTGAATGGGGAAAGACCAGAGAACTTGAAGGAAGTGTAAATAACACCCACGATCCTCCACAGGGCAGCTCTGTGGACATATGTGTCCAGTTCTCACACAGGACACACACAGTTAAGTGTCTCCTGGTCTGTATCCCTAAAGGGAGCAGAACAGAAGGCCTGGAGCACAATCAGCCCTAGAGTCGAGGTGGGCACCATAACCCGCTCGCAGGTAAAGAAACTGTTTGGCCAAGCTAGGCGCAAAGTCTAAATAGATAGAGGCCACAGTAAGGGCCTGCAGGTCACCAATTCTCCTCAGAGAGGTGATGGCTAGAAGAAAGGCCACCTTGACTGACAAATGGAGATCGGAGATCTCTTCAGTGAGCTCAAAAGGGGGAGCACATAAAGCCTAAGATAGGAGGTCGCCCCTCAAGGGGATCCTCCAGGGAGAGCCGTCTAGGAGAGATATGAAAACCACACTCAGTTCTCCATGGGGCTACTAAGAACATGGATACCATGTCCTGGCGTGATCTTTCCAGAACTCCCGGGAGCAATGAGATTGGGGAGAAGGGGTACAGATGAAGCCTTTAACAAAGACAGTACCATGGCTTTCATCCTCTATGGAGCTGGAAGAGCCAGAGAGAATCAAAGGGGTCTCGAGAGGCAAAGAAGTCCAATTGGGCTTGCTCTAAGCTTCTGCATATGTGCTTCACAACCTCAGGATGAAGCATTTAATCCACGGGCCTCTGCCCCTATCTTAACAAGATGTCTGCTCCCAAGTTGCATCCAGGGAAGTGAACTGCTCTCAACAAGAAGAGTTTCCCTTGGGACTACCAACACATGGTTGTATCTCAGGTCTGGGAGGAAATGTTTCAAACCTGGAAACACTGCCAGATTTTCCAGGCAGTAGATGTGTCAAGTAAGATGGCGACCTCCACAAAGGCACCAGTTGCACCATTGTCCCTAAAATCATTATTGCTGCTTGCCCACCCTTCCTTCAGAGCTGCCAAAGCCACTCTTTTTTCCAAAACAAATGAATGTATACAAAGTTTGACAGGCTAGTAGGATGTCTTGTCATTGCATTTAAAATGCTGTGATTGGTATTAGCATTTGAAGTCTTGTACCATTGACAAAACATATATATGAATATAGTATTGAATTATTGAATATAATAATATATTTAAACCACTTAGTGATTGCTTTCAGGATGTGAAGTGCCTGCAGTACGACTGTATATGCCTGCAGTGGATTTTTATGCAGTCAGTGGCTGGCATTTATCTGTTGAATGTGTCTATTTTTGTATTTCCAGCATAGGGAGAGATGGAAAGAGAAATGACAGGAAAGGAGACAAAAGAAAGGGTAAGTAAGGAACTTACAGCTAAATGCTGTGAAGGTAAAATCCTTAAATATTTACTGTCCTGGCTACAGGTAACTGTAATGATACTCATATTTTCTTCATTTTATTAAGATGTTGCTGCAGAATCCAGACTCCTTAGGTTGCATGGGGAGATTAAGGCGTCTTTAAATATATATAACCCTGTAAGTTCACAATTATTAAATCATTTTTTATTAAATTCTTTTTGTTTTCTCTTTTAGGTTATGCTTTAAATTTTTTCATTTTAGACTTTTTGCTAACTAAAACTAACTTTCCAACTTCATGTCAACTAGCACATTCACATTTGCAACTACATGTCAACTTTTATTACAGTATTAGTAGACTGCTATGGTAAGAGTTAGGTTTAGCAGAATTAGTAGAAGTAGGTTCCGTACTTTGAACTGCGCCCGCACACGTTCAACACTTAAAGCTTTTTGTTTAACCATGCGTTGGCCCGCTTAAAAAAGAAGGTCAGAGCATGATTGGAATGGGCTCTGGTGCGGTTCACATATAGTGTGAGCACTAACCATGTCAGAGTATGGAACCACTGCTTGTCTTTACAACAACAAACACTTTCTGTTACTACTTGGATAGAACATTTTTAAATTATTGAATTATTTCAAGTATATTTAGACTTAGGGTGGGTCTGGTTGTCTCATGTACAGTATTATTAACATTATTAATAATTTTAAGTGTAATATTAAATGTACAATAGCAACTTCCTCTCCATTCTTAGGATGTGAAGAAATGTCTAGTTGTGCTGGATGAGTTGAGTTCACTGCAGGTCACGACACAACATCTTCAAAGACACTGTGAACTTATAGCCACACTTAAAAAGGTAAAACATAGATAATAAATAATACACATTAAGATTTTTATGCAGTTTTTTAAAATGTATATGTATATATATATTTTATAAATGGATACATTTCTTTTAGTATCTTTTAACTGTGTCTTTAAAGATTCGAAGGTTTAAAGCAAGCCAGGATGTGATGGATAAAGCTGCAATGCTGTATAATAAATTTAAGAGCATGTTTTTGCTGGGAGAAGGGGAGTCCGTGCTCAGTCATGTGCTAAATAAAAGTCTGGCTGAACAGAGACAATTTGAGGAGGCCAAAAGGGGAGCACAAAAAAAAACAGAACAGACCAAGGAGCAGAATGGTGAGGCAACTGACAGCAAAATGCTTTATTGATGGCTATGACAAAACAGACAGAATACTTTTATGTTTTGAATGAATTTAATGTATAAATTATTAATTTTTGGTATTTTATGCATTTAATGTTTTTCTTTTTTATCGCTGTAAACATATGGTCTGCTAATTACTTTTTTGCTGCATGTTTACAGACAATATTTTAAATGAAGACCCAAGTCCTGAAGATAACAGTCTTATGACAGAGGGGGGGGAATCAGGAGAGGATACTTCATCTCTGGACAAAAGCAAGTGATAAAATCTTAGCAATTTATCAAAGGTTCACTGATAATCTCATGTGTTTCTTTGAATATTTGCACAGATTCGACCTTTTACAAAGGTGCATTCCCAAGCAGATTTTTTTAAGAGCAGTGTCAGCTGTACACATTTTATTCCGCAGAGCTTCTTATAGTATCATAAGCAGCCATATTTTAGATATATTTTAGCTTTCTGCTATGTATCCAAATTAATTTTGATACAGCGTCAGACTTGTATTACTGTATAAGAGTTTGAGCATTTGTGCACATACGACTGCTGTGATAACATCTGATTTGGCCATAATAAAGCACCATGGATCTTAAACCTGTTGTTGATCTCAGACCTTTTTTAGCTAATAAAAAACAATTTGTCTCTTGCATATTCTGTTTTTCCTTGGTTTTAGTTGTTTTGTGTTTCCTAGTTCCTATTTGAGTTATCACTTTAATAAGTTTCTTGTTTGTTACTTTAGGTACCAGTGTTCTCCTTAGTTTTTCCTGGTTAGCAGTTAGCTCCAATTATTTGCAATTATTTGCGTAGGGCAAGTAGTTATAAACTGTGCACTGTGTGAGAAATTAATATAGAAGACACATCCTTTCTAATGATTATTTTACATGTAAATGTACAGCTACTGTCTTTAACATATTATGGCGTTGTTTTTTCAGATTTGTAAATCAGCAGGATCAAAGTTGTGATCAGACATTATATTTCATACTCATTCCATTGTTTGATAAAAGGAACAGAAATATGTAAATAAGAACAGCTTAATACAAAAAATACTTAATACAAAAATAAAATATGTGAGCATGTAGTGAGTAAAAGTAAAATTTTATATTCAAACGTATACACCCATTGTGATAGAAATGTTCAGGGATTTAATAAATGCAATAAAACATCTATAAATTATGTACATTGTGTGCTAATATTAAACGTAACTATTTTACCATATTTAATGGTAAAATGTTATATATAAATACAATTTATATATAAAAAACTTGACTTTTAGAGAGACAGATTTTTTTCACTGTTTATTGTTATATAATATTTAAAAGTGAAGCGAAGTCTAGTTTTGTCAACTATTCTAAGTGGTTTTTCCCTGTTATTATACCCTGTGTAGCGTGTCAGCAGGTTTAGAAAGTGTTAATTAAAACACTATCTTCCACTGAAACGAGGGACTTTGAGCTCTAGCTCAAAGGGAATAATAAGTATTAAGCAGAACTAACTGTAATAATTAATCAATACATTCATTCACTGAAACATTATTAATTATACTTTAAGAAATATTATTTCCTGTGGCCTTTAGAAAATAAACGTCTTACTGATATACAGTGCCACTTCAGAGCATGTAACAAGATCGGCAGTTTAAAGTGACGTTAGTCTATGAGCAGTTAAACACAGAAGCAATTGCAAGTGGATACAAAAACATTTATTGACTACACTACACAGACAAACTAACGATAAATGAATAACACATTTAACAAACACAAAGAGGAAAGCAGGAAAGATAGAAAAGAGAACAGAATGGCAATATGCAATCAACTTAACATCCACACAGACCATCAACTATCGCTTGAATCACCTTAATTAAAAGGGGTACTATATCTTATGCATCAAACAGTGACTGAACGGATACTTGCACTGGCACTTTGTGTAGTGATGCGAAGTTCCGGATGTGCGGGTAAAGGATGATGAAGTCCGCTATGCAGCAGAGTGTAGGGCTTTGTCAAACATCTTGCTCTCCTGCAAATGTTCCCTACCCAAAGATCTCAGGTTTCCCTACTGGAATTCTTTTGAAGCTGGGGAGTGTGTCTAAACGATCCCTATTTACGATCAGCCAGAAAGGGGCTATGGTGATCCAACTTTATGTGATCCAAAAGAGCGTTAAGAAAACACAGGTTTCTGTCCTGTTGCTAGTTTTACAACCGGCAACAGGCTGAAGGAGTTGATAAGATCTCTGAGGATGGCATGGTTTACTGGGACCCTTGGCCCCCTGGTGGGGACTTGGTTACTTTCCCCCATTTTCTAAGTCATATCTGAAGCTGTTGCAAACCAGAGGGCTCCTGACCCCGATGTGGCCTCAGGACCACACGCTACACCTGTTACCCATTTTGTTTGTTGCCTGCCTTTTGACCCTTTGCTACGTCTTTGGATTACTCTATTTTCTGTCACCTGCCCCAAACTATTGCCTGGACTGTGTTTTGCTCTTGCCCTTGTTATTGTTGTTTGCTGTTACCTGATCTCTGCCTGTTTGACTACGATTTAAATAAACTGCTGCACATGGATCCTCTGAGTCCCAAGTCATCGTTACATTGAGAGAACTTATACTTACTCATATCTGTCACTGTCAAAAGTTTTCTAATCACATTTTCAAAAATATTTTTATAAAGCATTGATATACATTTTTTTGTGAAAATGTGAATTCAAGAAAGAGGTGTCAATTTTATTTATTTTTATTCAAAATATTTAAACACTATTTTCTAATTATTAAATATGTGCAAGTAATCTTAGGGGTTTGTAATATTCTTATAATGTAATATAATCATTTAGGATGATCTGTGATTTATCACAGGCAATGTGCCCTATTGTGTTTGTCTGAGAGGCAGACTTTGCTAGATTTATAACAC
>JBAJNP010011035.1:0-15431 GCA_036877545.1 Yasuhikotakia modesta
TAGAAAAAAATGGTTCTGGACTTTACACAACCATTCATCACAAAGGACTTTATTAAATGTGGCATTAAGGGTTCATTTGTCCTTATTTGCATAAAAATTGATCTTTTTTTACTCTTTTTGAGATTTCAGTCATTTATCGGGTGGCTAAAAGGAAAGCTTGAGGAAAAGCTTTTATGTTATTTGATGGTGTAAATAATTCATGGAGTGTGTGGACGGATGACAGCTTTAACAGAGATGTTATGCTATTAAGACTACAGTAGACGTAAGTGGACACATTTACCTGTGAGAGTTTTAAATAAAACCACCTTTATAGGTAATACTGACTAATACAGACTTTTAATTTCAAAATAGCAACACTGGTCTTAAATATCTACATATAAGAAACAACTTACCCCAAAACATCCTGTGTGATATTCTGTGTGTATTTCACACACAGGATCAAAAAGAAATCCCTGTTCCACAATATCATCTTCAATGGTCATTATATTATGTTTTCTGAAATATTACTTATGTAAAATATGCTTTTAGCCTAAACTAATCGGCTGCAGGGAATTCTGAAATAAACATGAAAAAATTTGGCAGTAAACAGAGGAAAAGTCGAATAAAATGCGGATTATACGAAAGCACTCAAAATATCTGGAACATTTTCACAAAAAATTACAGCATTTGTGGCAGGTTGATTTGAACTAAGCAAATGAGATGTTTACAAACATATTTTCTGTGACCGGCTGCACCACACTGCCGGCTGTAGCCCATCAATAATACACAAGAAATGAAGAGTTCCTCAAGACAAGTTCTGAAGTTCTCCTGACAAGGCCTGAAAGGTTTACAGAGTTTAAAAGTTGAACAGCTTAAAGTTTATAAGTTTTAAGCCCTAATACACTCTGAGCGCTTTGATCAAAATCAGATTATGGCATTAAGGGTTGAATCAGATGGCTGGACGGACAGAAAGATGGATGAACAGACAGACGGACGGAGTTCATCTTACAGATGATTGCAGATGATGTAACGTCAGGAGTTCAGTAAGTCTTGCATCACTGTCTTGAGTTTGATTTCAGAAGCCTCACAGCTTGACCTACGAGACACTTGTGATTAGATTCTTCAAAGGACCTCCTGCTCAATGGAAGCGAGTTTCTTACCTGGACTGAAGGTTTCACACCGATCAGAGATGCCCTGCTGCCATCCTTCGCTTCTGGAAATCTCTGCTATTCAGTCCTGCTGTAAGCGTCAAGAGAAAACAAACTCAACACGGTTCTCTAACAAGAATAATTGTGTAGATTAATTCACATGTATGGCGGCTTCCTTTAGAAAACATTTAGATTAAATTGGATTTGAACAGAGATCCTTAAAAACATATTTAAATAGTTAGTTTTTGAAATAACTATTTCCATCTTATTTTACCTTGAAAAAACCCAACACCCCTCAACGGGTGAGTTATTCGTGACGGTCACACCTGCCTTAGACCTGAACCTCTTTTAAACAGCACCTGAAATATTGTTTGGATAGATAATTTGATTCATTCTGTAAATGAACTCGTGGGATTTGGTGTTTAGATATAAACGACTAATTAAACGGAAAGACAAATCACAACATCCAGTTAATTTCACTAATTACATCAGAGGAAATGAAACGGCGCTCATTTCCACGGTTCCCATCCGGCTCTAATGTGAGCCGACAGATCTCCGTTGAGTTTCCTCCGAATCATTTTATATTCAGCTCACTGTGGAGTGTAATTACTCTTCAAATATATCAAAGCCCAGTCCACTCTCACATTTCCTTTCACGCGTCCTTATATTTACCTCCCACTAATTCGTTCATTGTTACAGTCAAACCACAGGGGGAAATTTCTGCCTCAGAATCTCTGGTCTTCCTCTCCGCTGCGGCACGATGGACAAACGCCGCGTCCTCTCTTCAGCTGAAAACACTACAGAACGCACAAGCTGTCACTCAACACAATCAGTACTGACAGCCGTGTCGTAGCCCCTCTCACACATAACAACTCCAGATTAAATTAAGATTTGGAAATAATTGGCCAAAAAGTTTTAAAATTGGATGACACGGGTATCATTTATACTGACTCAACGATGCTTGGGGGAGAATATAATGTGACACAGTATTAAAAGTAGGTAGCATTAGTTAATTAGTTAAGATAAGTTAATCCTTTAACTTTACCTAACTAACAAAGAAAAGATCATCTTAGCTAATAAATACATATACAACCAAATCAATCATTTCCTAAATACAAAGCAAAACTACTTTGCTGTAGCAATATTATTTTATATAGTTTGGTATAAGATTCTGATTTAATTCAATTGTATGTTTAAAACACAGAATTTAAGCAGAAAACAGCACAGATTTCCACACACACATTTCAGAAGAAATCTAATCCATTGACTGGAAAGATATTAAAAGTCAAATAAAACAAAGCAAACAGAGGAACTAAAACTGTCATGATTAAGTAAATCAAACTTTTTCAGCATTTTGTGTCGCATTAATGCACCGCAGTCATACTATTAACAGCAGTTAATATGAAGCCTCCACTGTTTTTCCCTGCATGAGTTATCTAAGAGTCCATTACGATTATATTATAAACCAGAGCCCTTCATATCATTTGTCAACTAATGCACCCATTCATCATTTGACAGAACCCTTAAAAATAAACATCAATCTCACGAGAGTTAAATTCTGTGCTCCGTGAAGCAAAGTTTTTTAAAAACACGCTTCATTTTCAAAATACACGCTTTTAATGTGGACAGACAAGAAGAACAATAGCAAAATTGAACAGAAAGCACTTTTGTTGTCTTAAAGGGACAGACTTTTTTCTTTGCTTTAATGTGATTGGATAATTGGTGGGAAATCAAACTTAATTAGTTTTTAAGCTGAAGGCGATGAGATTCAGATATAGGTTTGACCGGCTAACTGCAGGCAGTTTCAGAAACACTGTCAACATTTAATGTGCAGATTATAAATCAACTCTCCTCCTGTTAGCATCCTAGAGAACCACCGTCCATCTGCTCTGATACACACAACACAGCTAATGTCCAATCTGTAATATCACACTTCCAGCTCTAAACTCAGTTCAAGTAAAGCTGGGATTTGAGCTGGTTAACTATTAAACCATCAGTCAGCAACACGAGGGTACAATCCAATTGAACAAGTTAACACAACATCTCCATTCCAGTAAAATTGCTTTTGATTCAATTTAATGTAAAAGAATAAACTTATTTGGAGCCATTTGGGAAAAATGTTCAATTGTAAAGGCTCATTAGAACCTGTATTAATTCAAAACGCTAACAATAAAACAAACACTGGGGATTTGAGTTACTAAATGTGCTACTATGAAAGTAAATGAGGATGGGAATTAAAATGGAACATTATAATGTGATTGTTATGCTGTTGGGCTTGTATAGATTTCAGAAAGTTTAAATGGAGCTCACTGGAATACTTTCAAAACTGTCGTTCTCTTAAAGTTATCAAAAATGTTCTTTCAGTAACATTAGAAGAACGGTTTTAAAAGGTTATATGTCACACCAAAGCTGTTTCCAAGTTGCTAATGAAATTTGTTTTAAAAATATAACAATTAAAAAAAGTCCATCACAACAAAAAGTCACCAATAAATAGAATTAACAAGAACGGATCAGAACGTTTCAATACAAAGCCTGTATTTCAGCACAACACAGTGACCCACACAGAACAAGCTGGCAGGCAGAAAATAAACCAGCCTGTGTGTTGAATTGGTTCTGTTTGAAGATGCTCTGAAACAGACATCAAACGGAATCAACCCAGAATTCTCCAAGGAAGTTGCTTTTGAATGTGGGTCTTGCCTTTAAAGTGTCTCTGAATGTAAATGTTTTGGGAGTGAAATAGTTTGGCTCAGGTGGGCAGGTACCACGTCTCTGTAAATCCCAGCTGAGGCAGCGCCGCCTGTAAAAAGGTTCAGAACATCACTGGACAGGTTTGTGACTCGCTCTGCATTTTGTTCTCTATGAGAAAACGCAACTTCTCCAAAATCTTAAGGCTAACCGATAATGTTATTTACTGTAATATTGTAGTTTATACCACAATTAAACTATATGAAATTAAAGAGAAATAAAAAAAGCTCATTATTAAAACCGCTTTAGTTTAATCGCTGCGCCCTTCATTTATTTAGAGACATTAAATTAAATTATTTTAGTACAATATAAAATATGCAAAATATGTATCCAAAAATGTATCCTGTTTGTCTGCAGTTCTGCTTCAAACACACTTAGAAAGCAAAACCGCCATGAGATTGTGTCTTTTAACTGCGTGTTATACGAACAGAGCGGCTGAGATGTTAGTTGTGCTGCTCAGAGGACAGGAAACAGAGCGGCTGAGATGTTAGTTGTGCTGCTCAGAGGACAGGAAACAGAGCGGCTGAGATGTTAGTTGTGCTGCTCAGAGGACAGGAAACAGAGCGGCTGCTGGTCTGTGAGCTCAAACAGCTCTGCCTAATGAAGAGAAATGCTGAGTGGATTATGGGATTTTGTAAATATCACTGGCACACGCTGATGCTCACAGTCCAGCCAGGAGACTTCTAGAGCTACAAACTACAAAAAAACAAGAGAGAAAATAATCAAGAATGAACAAACAAGACTAACAGCGTATCAAATTCATCAGAAGATTCAGAGAGGTTGGGAAAACGTTTCAGCAGTGAAACTAAATGGTCTTACTGTGATACACAGCCTTTAAAATACATCTGTTAGATTCTCTGAATGATACTTCATCTAAAACAGGGCTGTGAACTCAGCTCAGGCTATAATATTATTTCTTGCTATAGCAACTACTGTAAGTAATCGGAGCCAGTATGTCACATTATCTTGGGATATTAACATCTTTGTCCGTGTAATGGGATAGTTCTAAAGAGATTATATATATTCAGCATAATCCACACTCTGCAAAGAAAGGATTTTAATTATGGGATAACAGCTATCTTGTCTCTTCACCTGCCAAAAAAGCTCTTCTTCCCAACATACACATTTTCTCCTTATCACTAAAAGGTTTTATTTATTTATGTCTATTTATTTCATTTTATTTCATTTTATTTCAGTTTGCGGCGGCCTAGCAAACGCTCAGCTTTTAAAGCTCATTTAAATAAAAATAGCAAAGAAGTATTAGAAGAGACAGGTTTTACCACAATAATGTGTTTTTCAAGAGAAGCTATAATTCAAAGCACAGCTGTTCTTTAAAGTCCCTCTTAAAGTTCTCATTTTAGCACAGCTTGTGACATTTTCATCAGATACGTCGCCCACCACCATCATTTTATCTGTTTTTGTCATAATTCACTTAGATATTTGTGATTATTTACATTTTCCTTCCAAAGCAGAGATCATTTAGCTGTATTTCATTTCAAAATATAATCTAATGACACAACATCTCATTCTTTTTGAGAGAAGTTAGCAATAACAACCAATAGGTTCAGAGCAATTTCAAAACCTTCAACAAACACAACTCTGACAGTTTGACAGGCAAGTAGGACATATGCATGATATCATGAAAGAGAGAAAACATTTATTTCGGGGTTCTACCCATCCAACAGGGAACGTTTTGGGAATGTTGGCTAGTATTTTACAAAAATGTTCTTGTGGTAATATAGTAGAACAAACTTTTTTCAGACCTTTTTATGGCCGTATAATGGGACAGTATTAAAAAGGTTTGAATAATGTTCTAATAACAACAGTTACTAAAAATAACGGCACGCTGGAAAGGCAAAGAATATTTTTCCTCTGGTAAGTAGTTTATTTTGCTTTTAAAATGTTTTTCTGACTTTTACATTTTTCATCGTGATTGCAGGGTGTAAAAGAGAATGATATTTGCTATAATAATAATACAGAGTTGCACAAATAAAGTATGTTAATGCTACTGCTGGATGCATTGTGTTGCGAAATGCACAATAATGCATTAGTTTCTATCCCAACAGATGCAGCAATAACGCATTAAATCTGCTTTTACAGTGTTACATTGTGTGTTAATGCTCGCATTCAGTTGTCAAGCTAGTTTTAAATCAGAAATTGTTTGTTAAAGATTATCTTCCCAAACCCATTTAGTGTTTTTAAATATGCAGTTGTAGTGGCTGAAGGATGCAACACAAACAGGTGATGACTGCAACACAAACATGCGATGACTGCAACGCAAACATGCAATGACTGCAATGCAAACACATGAACTACAGGACAAACTGAACCAGATAAAGTCAAGACAGCAGCTATACAACAAGGATGAATGTGGCCATCATTTAAATCTCTGCCTCCATGGCAACAAGCAGAATAAATCAGGAGATGTGTGCAAACACTGAAGCTGCAGACACAAAGAAAATAACATTTTAAACCCAAAGCATCTTGGAATTAACAATGATGCTGATACAGTTAAAGTAACAATAAACAGCAGCACACACAAAACTCTGCCTCTCTACTGCCACCTCTGCGTGAAACATGAAATTGCAGGTTCACATATTTATGTACATTGTGTCACAAAGGCATTTGCTGAGAAATCTCAAATTATAAATCATTATTATAAACTTACCAACCGTCTTAAACACTTTATCTGCCATATACGTAATCAATAACAGTTTGTTTGTTTTTGCAAAAGTTACAGATTGCAGCTTGACAAATGTGAAAGTTAAACAGGTTTGAAAGTGACAGTTTTCATTACGCACATGGCACAAAAGTGCAGCGTTAGTAAAGTGAAGCTAATGAGTGATTCAGCTCTTCTGAGATGGGAAAGGAAATATAAGCAAAGCGCTCGCTTTCTGCTCAGCTCATGCGCTGAATGACAGAGATAAACTGCCTCAGAGCTGCATTCAGAAAACCTAAAGCTAATTGGCTGGAGTGGGATTTGAGAAGATCTTTAAAACATCTGTGAATCTGGGAGATGTTTCTTCTGAGATGTGTTTACTTGCTTTAAGCGGGTCTCATATTCGGATAATAATTTATTGCCTTTTTCTGCTAGGCAGATAAATTGATTTTGATTCCACATAAGACACGCTGCAGACGAGGTAAGACAAAAACAAACTCAAAGTTAGACTGTCAACCTGAAAACTTTTGCAGTTCGTTTTAAAAATACAAACAGCCGAGCAGAATGTGTTAATTAGAAGTTTAATTTCATAATTATCACTGCAGGGATGCAGCAGTGAGTTTGTTATGAAGCCATCGCACGCGGTTTGAGGTGTATTTCACAGCCGAGCAGTCAGCCTAGAGATGCGGCGCAGAACCTTTGGCTGTTAATGGCACAACTGCTTATTGGGAGGGATTAGGCTGAGGTCAGACTCATTATGGCGAGAGAACCGGTGAGAACGGATGATTAAAACACACACACAGCTGACAAAACTCTGGAAGCGGACAGTCATGTTTTAACAGGGAACTTTTGCACTTAGATTGGATAATGATGATTTGCGCTCTCTCTCTTCAGCCTGTCAGAGTTATTCTGGTACTGTGGGCTGTCAGAATGATCTGCACTGAAACACTGTGATTATCTGCACTAACAGTCACATAATAATATGCCACTCAATTACAATAAGCTGCAGCACTTTATAATGACTTACATTTTTAGCAATACAAACCAATGGTTCAGCGCTGGACTCTAATTGGCTGACGGATGTTCCAAGGCGTTCGTTTATTTTCTATAACCGCACGGCAAGAACGTTTAAGGCTAAGACTCAAACACACCCTCTCTCACATACACTCACTTCATCACTGATTAATCAATATTAGATTTCACAGCTAAAAAGCTACAGCACTTTAATAATGATGCCTAAGAGCCTAAGCTAATATTAAAGCCTAAACAATTAAAAGTAAAGATCCATAAAGGTTCTTCACAGCTTTGCCACAGAAGAACCATTTATTGTTCCAAAACCATTATATCTGCTCTAAGAACATTTCTACAAGTATCACACAACACACACAACTTATCTTAGTTTCATTAATAATTCAAACTCACACGAACTGAACCTCTGTTACGCATTAAATAATGTTCATTTGATTAATGAAGGGGATTAAAATGCACATATGCAAACTGATGCATTTTGCCACGCTGCGTTTTCGACGCAGTTAAAAGATCGAGGACTCAGCAAACCAACAGATGCTCAGAAGCCCACCGGTGTCACAGAGTGGGGGTCTACATCACTGGAACAAACCAGATGGGGGGACAACCAAACTCAGCTCCCTCGCAGCTGAACGGGATGCCCATCTATCCAAAAGACCCCCAGATCCCCTGAGAGAGATGGAAGCCCCTCTAATGACTGTTGTGCTACGCTAATGGGCTGCCAAGAAGCTCAAGCGCAGCGTGACGCTGAGTAAAAAGCCTCAACTCACGTTGTGCCAAGGGAGCAGTTCCTGCAATCAGAGCACTTTGGATAAAGGGCATGTAACCTGGTTCTGTTACAGTTCTGTGGCTGGAACGGTAAATGAAACCCAAACTAATCAGGTCATTGAGAAAGAAACAGTTAAACAATGCAGATAATTCCACACTTACATACTGGGATCACAATGATGAAGGGTGCCATTCACCTCTCTGTCGCCATCTCTGTTTGAAACATAAAACTGCAGGTTACTTTAAAAACAGGTCAGAGTAAGAGAAGAGGATGTGTTACTATTATGCATTTGCTTAGTAACTGATTTGAGTTCAGTTTTAACACCAACAGCATCAGACCCCTCATCCAATCTGCTTAAATGTTTCACATACAGTAATAAATAACAAAACAATCATATAACAAATTAATACTGTGTGTAAAAATACTTACTGTATATGTGGTATCTCTGCAATAAGTAGAATACAGTCATACAGTCAGTCAGACAGCCAGCCTCACTTTTTACCCATGATGCATTTCTCTGGAGATTACACCACGTTACCCCTGACAACAAAGAAAGTGCCTCTATTAGCAATATCCACCCAAACACAAATTAGCTAAATTAAATTGCAGACAATCAAAATTCCACTTCCTGGACCACCTCAAGGAAGCGCAGGCAAAATTGAGTTTGAATGACTAAACAAAAAGTCTCTTTGCAAGAAAAATGGATAGTGAACCATTTCAGGACAACAAAAACATGCGTTTGGCTCGTGGCAAGGGAGAAAATGGAGGCATTTGGGGAAGGAGAAATAGGATAATTGCGAGCAATAAGCATTATATTCCTTTCCTTTATGATCTCACTGATAAAGGGAATTCTTTACTTTGTAACGGTGGATTAGAGAGCTGTTATCTGTCTCATTTACTGCAAACAGTGTTTAAATGTGGAAAACAGGGAAGGCTGTAACACTTACCAAAATGGCCTACAAAGATTACACAAACTACTTATTTGTTCTGCGTTCCTCTACTTGCCATTTTGAATTCAAATGTAATGTTTTGTTTGTTCAGTATTTGAAATTAAAATGTTTAAAATGAAATGAGCTTGTGGTAGAACGAGGTGGTGAACATATTTATTTTAAACAGAAAGAAATGAAAACACAAAACGATAAATATTGCACAGAAACATTTACTCGCCCTTCGCCAAGATGCACATACTTATTTTTTCTTTAGATTTTTCTCAGAAATCTGCGTCACTAATGAAGACATTCTTGCGCAAGTTAATTTAAAGGCGTTTTGTGTGAGCAATTATCTACAAGTACCGCAGCCTCAAAACTGGCCTTTCATGAACCTGACAGGAGGACTGTTGGTGCCTCTCGCACTCAGCATGTGTGGATGCCAAAACCACGGCACAATAGCAGGCATTTATTATCACTGCAACACCAGGCCCTCCTGAAAGAAAGAAAACTTATCGCGCTTCAGCTCTCCCTGAGAGAAAATGAAATTAATATTCGCTATCGTCTGCTATCGTGACGTGCAGAACTCCACAGCTGACCTTGTATAAAGTTCACATGTTTGCAAAAAAACTTCTAACGTTCACCGTGTCTCTGGCATCAGAACATAATTCCCACTTGTTAACGTGGTTTTGTAGGCCTGGCTTGTAGGTTCTTGGGTCAAAACGTTTAACGCTCTCTCTGCTTAGTGTTTGCTAAATAAATTAATGTAAGGACCACCGGGGTAAAACAAAACTGGATTCAACATCATCTGAAAGCAGCGTAGTCACCAGTCATCTGGATTAATCTGAAAATTACAGAGTGTATATGCATCGCTAACTAGCATGGAATGTGTCTCAACCCTCTTTTCAATGATAATAGTATTTATCTGAGGTATTTAGTCAGGAGCTGATATGAATCCCCACAGGCGACGAAACACAACAGGAAACTCGGGTTTTAATTAAGAGTTTTAGGATCCCGGTTGTGTTCTGGCACCAAAGGCTTCCAGCGTCAACTGTCATTCACGCTGAGGAAAAACAATACAGTTAAATGCTGTATAAGCGGAAACATTAAAGTTTTATCTAATAGACCCACTGGTGCAAACTCATTAATTTTAGTTCAGTGATATTCAGAAAGTCTTGGTGAAACCACATCTCACCCGCCGCTGGTGAACCGTCACCACCACTAACTTCCTGAAAGCCAAGACGAGGAATTTCGAATGATGCTCTGCTGACATAAAAATCTGACATAAAAAGTTATGAAAGAACAATAAATCCTTTCATATTGCGAGCGCTTATGTTTCTTACCACATTTATAAGGAGCCCCCTGAGGGCCCGTTTTTATGAGGCAAAGAAAACAAACAGCTGCGATCCAAACTGCAAAGAGGTGTGTTACTATCACAATCACAGTGTGTGTGTGTGTGTGTGTGTGTGTGTGTGAATACATCTGTATTGAGCTAGTAGAATTTTCACAAACTTATACCCTCAGTGACTTGGTCCAAGTAAACAATCTAGCCCTGAATAAACAGTTTCGAGATACAGCTGTTATCCTGAATGTAATCTGTTGTCAGATAACCGTCTCCCAAAGCAACTTATCCTTAAACCTGCCTGGCTAAGTTAGAACCCCTGGTGTTGTTTGTTGCATAAACTGACTTATCAGCATAACCAGCTATGACACGCACACCAACTCTTGCTTACTCTGTGAGTTTTATAGTCTAGTCAGTTATAATCAGGCGCTACAACCTAAACCCACATTGAAAGAGTCTGTCAGTCTGGATCAAGTGACTTATGGATCATGGCAGATCTTTGCTGTCTTGTATTACACAATGTGTGACTTTGTGATTACCCTTGTATTTAGACTCTGTCTATTTCTTTATGCTCATTTCCACAGTAATTTAAGAGTGTGTTGCCCTTTTCGTAATGTTATAAAAAATACAATTCAAAAATGCCGTTCTTAGGTTTTTAGTAGAACATTTAAAAACACAACAGAAAATTGTTACCTGAAAATGTCTGTGCTGCTTGTATAATGACCGCGGCGCCTCACAGAAGCCTGTGTGAAGAGAAAGTGAGTCAGATTGGTTTGTGTATTAAATTCCCACCCGTGAATGATCCGTGTGTTCTTCTGTGTAACCCTCTGAAGAGACGAGAGCCCTCCTTTAACTCTCAGATGCCTTATGAGCCTCATGCCCTTAATATTTATGAAACTTTATTGTGATGTTTGTGCCCAGCTGCACTCATTTGCAATAGCCTCTATTGTTAAACCCTCAACGAGCCAGTTAGCCATTAAACGCTAACTCTCTCGACCGGGCCGCAATAAACCAACATTATAAAGCACTGAGACAAAAGAAACCTCGTTCAGAGCGGAAACAGTGAGCTATTGAGTCTTCAAAGGACCATTGTAATAATTGCAGGAGTCCAGGTGTAAGAGCTGCAAATGCCCCTCTGCTCTCGTCGTCTCTCAGGTGGGGTGGGTGTCGCAGCTGCATTGTGACTCAGAAGTGAAATTTCCATTGGAAATGGGCAGCTTAGCACTCTGGCGTGACAGCAGAGCGTTGCAGGTGGACGAGTGAGACAGCGAGGTTCCTCTATCCATCCTAAAGAGAGATGCTGCGTTGCAAGAGCCTGCAGAGAACCAAGGCAAACGGCATCAATCTGGCTGAACGGGTCACAGCGGAGCCCTTCCTGAGCTCTCGGTGCCGTCACGGCATGTAAATTGGTGTTTGTGAGGATCCCTGTGAAAGTCAAACAGATTTGGAAAAGAATAAAAAAAAACTGCTTTAGCGTGAAACAACTTTAGAAAAGCCTCATAAATGCAATTTAGTATCATGTCTGACAAATCATGTAGCAAAAACATTCATGTTTAAATGTTCTTGGACCGTACAAAACATCCAGTTTTTTAAATTAAGTTCATATCTAGGCTATATGAACATAAATCAAATTTTTTTTTAATTTAGTAATGTTTTTAAAATGTTCCACAATGCTCCAACTTAAAATAAAATTTGGTTGATATATAATATATAATGAAAAAAGATTATTAAATCACACTAATGTGACTGCAAGAATGGTTTTTAATGATAACTATAAGAACGTTCTGAGAACGTTTCCTGTTAGCTGGGTACCATCCATCATTCATACGCAGCACAGAATTGTTTCATGCCAGTTTATGGCGCTTGGCACGGGGGCTTTAGGAAAATGAAGGATTTTTCCAGCGTAATCACGCTAATGGTTTCCAAGTCCACAGCGGAGTCTGAGTGAACTCTGCCGTGGCTTCATGCTTTTAGACACGGCAGGCTGACTAGATTAACATTTCATTTCCACTGTGCCAATCAACTTGGGTAAACAAACCCACTCACACCCGCAGATTTATCTCACAAGGGTATAAACCATGAGAAAACTGATAGGATAACAGTTGAGACGGTGTCAACCTCTTACCGCCCCCGGTGTAGCGTTGTCACCCCCGTCTCGTTGTCCCAGAACCCAGTTGGTCCTTGACAGTATGAACTGGGGGCTTCCCAGAACTCAAATGGGTCAAACTCCAATAAATGATGAAGATGATGGGCGGCGCTTGCAGTCGGTGAGAGTGGAATCAACTCACTTTAATTAAGACTCTCCAGCTGAGATTTACAGTAATTATGTTTTCACTAAACACTGAGATCAGTTCAGAGGGGTCAAGTCACTGTTACTGGTGTTCTGGTTAGCATCAACCCCTGCTGGTAGATGCTGTAACTACACCATTACGGCCCAAAACCATCATTCTCTGTTGACGACTGGTAGCCTAAATAAACATTCTGCCTGCAACATATAAATTGCAAAGATGTCATTGTAATATAGTAAAGGTTTGACCAGAGTCTGGCATATTTATTTATTAGTTGTTCTAGAAGGTCTTAAAAGCATAAAATCAATTTTAATGTTTCCCTCTCGGCTGCCCAAGATGTCACAGCTTATGGGCAGCTGCTACAGCGTGATTAGTCACATGACATTTATAACTCGTGGTGATTGGTTAAAAAAAGTCACATACCTCTGAGGCTGCAGTAACTGCTGCTGGGATGAAATGTAAGGGCTCCTCCAACTCCAGGTTTTTCTTTCTCCGTTGAGCCGGATCAGGCCTGCGAGAAGCATAATTCAACATGCCGAGAATTCACTCTCAAAATGTCAATGGACTCCCAGACTGATCTTTCACAAATATATTGTAGAGGGTTTAGAAACCTTAGAAACCTAGTAAACCTTACTGACGTTGTTCAATCCAAAACATTAGCGGACAACGGGGTTTGAATATATCAGCGCAGCCATTTTATTCGGTAGCTCTTAAGATTTTGACTGCATGAAGCGTGTTCATTTCTAGCTTTGCTCCCTGAGGAACTTCAATAGTTTAAATCTCCTTTTTTTTAAGAACGTTGGCTGATTTGAGGTGTTTAAAGGTGTGATTAGAATGTATAGGGAGAGATTAGATATTGAACACACTCCTCTGTTGAGTACTGAGTGAATAACTAGCAGTGAGTTTTATCATACATTCACAACACAAACAAAGAAATATGTTTATCTGAGATTTTGCAGTATCTGTTCAAGTATGTGTGCAGGAAAAACATAATCTGTTGGATGTGCCCATGAACAAAACAATATCCTGACAAAAACAGAGTAAATACAATAAAACAAAGCATTGCTTGTAATAAATTATTTAGTTATGCTAAAATGTTTACTCGTGTCTAAAGAAATCAACATAATTAAATAATAAGAAGTTTCTACTAACACTCTGTGGCCACAAGCAGTCTGAATGTTTGTATTGCTTTTGCTACACTGTTTGTACAGTACGTACAGTAGCTGTAGGTGCTTAGATGACAATTGCTGTAATGCATATATGTTTTTACAACAATTTCCAAAGAAATTATAAAGAGCATTCAGAGAGTTTCAGCAAAACACACGTTCTTTACTGCATTCTCACAGCAACACGAGCAGGACTGGCAGCAAATCCGTTTCTGTACTAAAGAGACACTTATGTATATTTATGAATGTTAGCCATCATCTCAAATGACTTATTAAAGCGTCTCCCTCTCTGTCTTTCTCGCTCAGGTTTTCTTAAAATTTATGCTCTGCACGCTCAGCTGCACTCACCACAACAATGCATCAATCACCAGCAACCGTAATTAAAAACAGACTCATAATCCTCTGCATGCATTTCAGAATATTATGATTTGTAGCGGTTACAATCTGTTGTTCAAATCAGACACAAATATTTGTGTGTTAATTTTCATTTTACCCTGAAAGATGCAATAAAATCAAAGCTTTAGTTTTGTGGCTTTTGTGTCACAAATCACAACACAGATTTTATTTTTCCTATGTGCTCTTTAGAACAACAATGTCTCTTCCTAATACCAACTGCATTCATAGAGCAAGTAAACAAGCCAAAAAATATTGATGACTCATCACGCACTGCGCAGATTTGATCCAATCAGAAGTTGTCTTTAATCTGAAAGCCCCTCCCCAATTTTGTAGCTGATGTTTTAATAGGAGCGACAGCAGCACAGTACTGAAAACTGCACTTGCCAAGCAATTTCATGGCGTTTTTAATTCTCAATAGAAAAGTGTATTCAACAGTTCTCATGACAGGCTTGAAAAGCACTTGGATATCCACTTACACTGGATACAAGCACACGGACTGTAGCGCTGAAAATCGATTACCGGGAATTAGGCAATGAGAAGGACAGCAACACGCAGCTGTCGAAAATGCTAAAGAGCCGAGCAGAAAACGAACAAAGCGGGAGGCCTGAAGATTGACAAGAAATGGAGGCAGAAAAGAAGGGAATCAAGGAAGAAAAAGTGACAAGTTCTGGAGGCCTTCCAGAGCCGGTGTCAGCAAAATCACAGTTTGAACTATTTTCACTGATAATCTCATAGGAAGAGTGCAGAAGTTATTGATTTCTCAATTCACTTTAGTTTATAAAATTGGATGATGTGATCTGATTCAGACAGATGGATTCCACACATACATGAACCACTGGGCTTTGTAACGGGGTGGGATTGAAAAACAATCAATTTAATCGTGACCTTTTCGTCCTCCTAGGAGGAAACAGAATGATTAGAAACATGCATTTGTACAGCAGGGACCAAAGCTGCGGCGCTAGTTAGTAAAATGCTTTATTTTGCATC
>JBAJNP010011036.1:0-15431 GCA_036877545.1 Yasuhikotakia modesta
TTCCCCTCTCAGGAGGGAAATCACAGACCAGGTAATCGGGGCAACGATCGCTCTCCCCACAACAGAGCCCAGTAGAGCGAAGGCAGCTGTACTTGATAATTTCCGGCATTTTCTGCTGCGGCACTCCGACACAATGTCCCAGGTGTTTTGATTGAGAATTACTCCAATAACAAAGAAAGCAAGAGCAGGTACACCAATCGCAGTCACGCCATATAGGTAGTTTTTCCTTGGTGAACACGGGCAGTTAAAGGCAAAGATGTTGTATGCTGTCTGACTGACAACTGTACCTAAACCTATGAGGCCATTAAAGATCATGACATCCTTACTCTTGAAGAAGAGTGAAGTAAATTTGAAATACTCCGAGATGACTGCAGCCATCCTGAAACAGCTTTAATACTCTCTCCCAATGTACTTTTAAAAGTCGTATAAGTAATAAAACACTTAGATTGATTGACACACCGAAGATCTTTTGAGTTCGTTTCGTTATATAACGCGGTTACACAGGAAAAGCAGGGCAACACTAAAACAGCGTCCTTACAATGACAAAAAAGTTGTAAACATACGGACAAATACAGACATGTAACATTATGAATGTGTGCTATTCAGAATAGCTTATTATTTACATACACAACATTAAAAGAGGTGTGCAAAAGTTTCGCCAAAGTTCCCATGTGCCACCCTGAGCCAAAATTAGTCACGGAGAAAATTTCTGAAATGAAAACTTACATGCCTGAAAAACACAAAAGGTCGCGTTGAACATCTACAAAGTTTTAAAACCTTTACTACCCAAAATAGACGGCAAAAAAAGTATTTCCAACAAAGGCTGGTTGCGGCGATGCATCTATATGTAGCTCATGCTGCGGTGAAGAAAAGCTGCTTTCATCGCTCCGTCTGTTGCGCGCATGCAGCGGTGAATCATCTGCAGGAACTAGAATCTGGTTTCAGCCCCAGCGGAACACATGAACTTTAAAACAGGCGGTACTGAAACAGGCCGGGCTAACAAAGGGAAAACGCCAATAAACATTTTATATACCAAATATTTATTTATATATATAAATATATAATCACCTTGTCCAAAAGTAGATAAGTAGATAATACATCTTCACACCATCAGTATGCCTATAATTTTTGATCATGTAGACGTCATGTAGACTTTTCTTCGTTGTTTTTTATGGTCTAACCCTGAGATAACAAGCAATATGTTTAGTCTAAGTCTAAACTTATAAACTTCATAAACATAAAATAGGCAAAGATATAATTTGAAACAAACGTCTTTTAAAAGACTTACAATACCAGTTTGACAGGATTCTGTTGGTGTGTTATTTACAGAGCCCCAAAACCGTCATCTTAACTTTATAGTTTCGGTTTCCCTTCTTTTGAAGTTATTGTTGTTTCAAACTCATCACAGCTTCTATATAGGGATGGATTACAATTATTTTGAATACGTTCATTTGATCACCACAATAAACAGATTTAAGAAATTTACTTGATGCTATTTAAAAAGAATAAAATTATTGTTTTAGTAAATTGTTCTTCATTCATTGATGTCTGCGTGTAAGCATGCAAATTAAATAGCATTAAAAATAAATACAAGAAAAGCATGCTGCCTTACAAATGTCATTTTAAAAGCCTCTTACTCACACAAGCTTAATAAAAGTAGAAATAATCCCATGACATGTTCCCACCAGACCATGTCACGGTCAGTAGTAAGACTTGATTTAAAATGTCCACACCTATAACGCATATAAAATAATTACTTGGTTGTCATGAATATTTAACAGACACATTAGATGTATTTGGTATTATAATAGTAAGATGCTGGAAGTATAATAGGTAATTTTGTTACGTTTTGATAGGCTTTTGTTAGGTAAACCTTTGGTGAGGTTCATCATTTGCTTTGAAAAACAATTCTCTGCTAAATTACTAAATGTAGATCAAACGTACCACTTCTGTGACCAAAAATGAACTGAAAAACAGAAGCAATTTATCATGGCACCTCACACAATAACCCAAGTTAAACCCACAAGCATTTGAATAACAGTTTAAAACGCTCCCACAAATTTAGTAGCCTGGGTTGTGCATTTTATAAGCCCCCCATGTTGCTTTGCCTTGTCATTGCACATTTTGGCCCACAGCAGACTATTACCCAGCAGTCTGTGGGGAAAGGGGTAGATGTCCAGATTCGGTCCTGGAGGGTCAGTGTCCTGTTTGGCACCAACTTGCCTCGCTCCTGGTTTGGGTGTGTCTATTTAAGGCTGAAGTTAAATTCTGCAGGATATTGCTTCTCCAAGAGCAGGACAGGACCACCCCAAAGAGTTGAAGGTATAATTCTGGATTGGGCCATAGCAACACAAACACAAAGCAAAATACATGTGGGGAAAACAGTGGCATCATGTTTTTCATCTGTGAGCTGTTTGCATTTTACTTTTGGTTTAATATTTTACTGCTGGCAGTACCCTGCGTATGTAAAAAATAACATATAAAAAATAATTTACGTGAAAAATAAAAGAAGACAAAAAATCCAGCTATGCAATTTTAGTCAATGGATATGTTAGCATGTATTCCATCCATGTATTGGGTAACATAACAAGGTAATCTCGTGTAATTCAAGTGGTTTAATCACAGGATTTCTGCTGAACCGTTCGGTCACATGTATTACACACTACAATTGCATTGAAGCAACATTAAAAATGTAGTTCTGCAAACTTTAAATAGTGCATTTCGGCTACGTATGCTAACCATTGAGATCTTCCTCTTTAATAGGTTAATGGCTGGTTTGAGTCATATGCTTATACTGCCATCTACAGCACATTATGCAAAATGTGTGAGTCATATGGTGCGATTATGTAATGTGTGTTAGCATGAGGACATCTGCTGGTGAGAAGCATGTCATTGCAATAGAAATAGATACCATGTATTTTTATCCAGGGGCGTCCCTTTTTCTCTAAATAAAAAATATTGGAATTTGCACACCGTACAAAATATTTCAATTAAGCAATTTGTTAACATATATTTGACTAAGATTTAAAACTAATAAAGCAAACTGTTAAAGTCAGGATACCAGTTTTCTAGAGACATTTTTGTTATGTAGGTTGAAAGTGGCTTCACATCTTGATAGCAACTACTTAGTGGTCTAAATATACTTATATCCATATATATGAAAAATGCAGGACCAAATGTTTATCCAGTGTGGTGTTGGTGAGCGGTTTAAAGGGAGTATCATTCCAACTTCAAGTTAGCTGATAAATATAATAATGTTTAGAGTGACTTTATCCCACAATTACCATCAACTTATCCACTGATATTTAGTTATAGATCTCCTAAGTTCCAACCTTTGACATTACGTTCATTTTCCTGAAATGTGTAGAACTTACTTTACATGCAAATAACATGCAAAATGTTATTAGATTTATGTTTTTTTCATCATTTAGTCACAGGTGGCTGCAGCCCTTTCTGAATACATGGTCACATGACAAAATTATGCACAGTTTTGTAGAATAAGGGCTACACACACAGCAGCTACTGACACATCTTACCTTTCTCTGCTGTTGTAAGTGTGCAGGCGTTTCTCACGTTTTAACATGTGGTCACGCCTGTGGCCATTATTGTGTGGCACTTAACACTTGGGTGTTTCAATACCTGAGATGTTACTTTCTGGATGAGCAATTATTAATCATTCATTGCACACAACATGAGGTCATTTAAACCTTAAAAAGTACGTAATGTGCTTGACTAAATCGGTTGTACTGTGTATTACCAACACATAAAGCCTCTAAGATACCAACAATCTTATAATCTACTCTCTAAATAGCTTAACTTCAGTGTAAATCTGTGTACTTAACAGGCCATACTTTAAGCATAAAACAGAAAAAAAGATAAATAGCTTAAAAATACTATAAATGCATAAACAAAGAACCCTAACAAATGAAAGATTCAGAAGGCATAGCACGGCCACCAATACAAGAATACGATTTACCGTTAACCAGTCCCACATCTCTAACATGTCCATTTACTTCCTACTAGTACTTTTTAAATCCTAATAGGTGTCTTCGTTTGTGTAACTGGCCCACTTATTTAAGCGGCTATACATCGGAACGTCATTGATCTCTCTGTACATGTAAACGCCTGTGATGCGGTTCCACTCCACACTGGGAATGACACTCTTGGCACCCTGAGATTTTGCTAGAAGCTCCTTGTCTTGATTTTCTAGATCCACGAAGCCAAAGAAGCTCTTTACGCTCTCAGCAGCGTTTAGCTTAGCGTGAACCTCCGCTGTGCGCATAAATAGGGTTGTTTCATTGGAGCGGTACTGGGACCAGTACACCTCCTGCAGATAGCCCAGAGATGAGCAGCAATGTTTCAGGCAGAGGAGGAAAAAGACAGATAGGGAGACGGCACCCACCAAAAGCCATCCCAATAGCTAGAGAGGGAAAGTGCATATCTTATTATTAAACATGAAGACCACTAACTGTATTTGACCTGTTAATCAAGTTTAATATAAGTACCTGGGACTCATACTTTAACCGGCGTTCAACCTCTGCTGTGTAGTTCAGCAGTGAAGCAGGTAAATCTTTACATGGAAACCGGGCCATGATTTTTGGAGCTTTTGTGGTGGGAGGGAAGTTGTCCAAAGTAGAGGGGTCTATAAACTCACTAAAGGCACAGAAATACGCTTCCCCTCTCAGGAGGGAAATCACAGACCAGGTAATCGGGGCAACGATCGCTCTCCCCACAACAGAGCCCAGTAGAGCGAAGGCAGCTGTACTTGATAATTTCTGGCATTTTCTGTTGCGGCACTCCGACACAATGTCCCAGGTGTTTTGATTGAGAATTACTCCAATAACAAAGAAAGCAAGAGCAGGTACACCAATCGCAGTCACGCCGTACAGGTAATTCTCCTTTGGTGAACAAGGGCAGTTAAAGGCTAAGATGTTGTATGCTGTCTGACTGATTATTGTACCTAAACCTATGAGGCCATTTAGTATTGCAGTATCCTTACTCTTGAAGATAAGTCCAATGAATTTAAAATATTCTGAGACGAGTGTAGACATCTTATCCTGTTGTTGGTTTGATTCTCTCTGAATACAGCTTTGATTATTTTCTGAATTTCGCTGACGTTGAACGTTAAACAGCAACTTGTTTTGAGCTGTCTCTGTAAATAAAACCTAAAACACTGACAAAGACAGATTTACATTTTTGAGTCTTTTCTTCTTAATAGACAAAATTACAGGACAATAACAGCAGATTTGTTATAGTCAATATATTTCAAACAAAAATTGAATTATATGTATTTTCCATATACATAAAAACAAAAATTTGAAATATAAATTAATATATGGTTATATATCAAATTTCTTTGACAATTTCATTACAATAATTCTAATTTTGAAATTTGAATCACTGTATTTAAAAAGATAAACAGAGTCTTATGAGATATTATTCAAATGAAAAAATCACACATTTGCCAAAAAAAATTGTCTGAGCCCAAATTAGTTATTGGAAACCATTCTAAAATAAACGAAGACTTACATTTCCTCGCCAGGAAGTACAAATGATCTACACCTCCATTAAACAAGTCTTTAAAGCAAAATTTGTAGCTCATGTAGTTGAATTTAGATCGTTCCTTCTGTCAGTTGTTTGTATTGGACAGTGAATATAAAGCAGTGAATCACCTGAAATAGGCCTAACTTAAATCTGAGGAACAAATGAGCATTTAGCTACAAACCGGTTGGATTACAACAAAATCATTTAAAAAAAACATTCACATTCCAATTAAAATAGTTATTTAACTCCCATCCATTACATTGTTAAAGTGTAACCTAGGACAAACAATAAGCAGATCTGAGCTAACAGCCAGTACTGCACAGATATCACAATTTAGTCAATGCCTAAATATGTAACCCTAAAAATAAGTCACAATTTGGAGTAGTATGCCAAAAAATATTCTACTCAACATCTTAATTGATGTGTGAGTGTAGTATTTAGAGAAGCTGTCAGTCTTCTGTTTGTATCACTTTCTGAATATATGCATTTAATAAAAAGCACATTTAAAGACATTGGCACAGAGGCTATATAGTTTAAAATGTGTCCTAAAAGGCCCTTCTGTAATAGTTGATGACCAGCTATTCTACTTATATTTTAAATATCTACACAAAAATACACTTTTAAATACACTAAATATCATACTTAAAATATAAACATATAAACATTATTTAATGTTCTACACTTTCCTGTCAGGTGTTGCCTAGGTTCTGCAGCTATTTGCATCCAAGCCATATCCATGATGTTGTTGTGTAATGTGTGAAGGGAGACATGCAAAACTACACAAACTAAATCCCAGCATAGTCAAATGCACCAGCCTGGGAGCTCAGAGGCTGGTCATCGCAATGGCTTCTAAAGTGACAACAATCTGATACTAACATATCAAAACATTACAATGCTGTGGGTTCCTCGATATTTCTGAGTATCTTTAGTAACATTCCACAGCCTTGTCACATGGTAGCAGGAATCCAAACTTGACGTGTGTTTCTCTATCCTACACGTCAGAAAATAAAGCCTTTCCATTGTGGTCCTCCCAAGTGATAAACACTTTGGGTTTATAAGCCATTTTGGTCACATCCAGCTCTGGTTTGCACTCAAACCAACTTTGCAGCAAATGATCCACTTGGTCTTGTCTGGTGATGCCATGTAGACGCTCATCTTCTTCCTCTCCAAACTCTTGCATTTGTCCAGGTCTGATTGCATATGAGAGGGGAAGTCTCAAAGGCGTATCATCCCGCATGCTCTCAAAGAACTGCATCACACATTTTCTGGCAAAGTCTCTGGCGTGGAGAACACAGGTCTCATCAAAAAGTTTCTGCTCAACGTCCAGGTAGTTGCTCCAGTAACGGGTCTGCAGAAAAGTGGCGTAGTTGAAGCAAGGCTTGACAATGCGACCCACAGCTCCCAAAAAAATGAGGATGAGGAAGATTGACCAGCCTATTGCCTTAGAAGCAAAACAGAAGATTCAATTGTATTAAGGAGACAAGAAATAATAAATTATATTAAATATGCACAGCATGGCTAACATGTACACAAATGCACAGTATGGCTAACATGTACACAAATGCACAAATCAAACGTCAAATATTTGGAAGATTTTACCATCTAGAAGTATTCTAAAGAGCTGGTTTTGTCAGCTTTGTACAGACTAATATTACGTAGCTGCTAACAAAGATTGACTTATCATTATTGTCTGCTGACCAAACAATATAAGTACTGAAAACATGTACATGCTTTAAGGAAACTGACTTACCTGGGAGTAACAGCGCACATAGCGTGAAACAGCTTTACGAAAACTGCTGTTTTTGAAGATAACGTCTTCTTTGCAAGGCACCTTAGCCATGATCTTTATGAGTTCCATGCTAGTGGTGTTGGGTATGCCTGTGAAATGTTTGGGGTTTACGTTCATACTAAATGCACAGATGAAACATTTCCCATCTAGAAGTGTCATTAGAATCCAGACCATAGGGGCCAGAAGGGCTCGCTGCATCACTGCAGAGAGCAGAAATCTGCAGAAACATAATATTTGTAGCCAAAATAATGTATAGTGTAGCCAATAATGTAGCCAAAACATTGTTAACAAACAAGTTTTTTAACTCAAATGTTTGTGTCTGTTTAAATCAACCAGAGAGCGATCAGATGTTTACTGTTATTTGCTTATATTAGTATAGCTCACAAATACAAAACTTACTTGACAACTGCCGGATTCTTTGTCCTCCTGCCAAGAGGTCTGACCCATTCTTCCATCAAAACCCCTGTATGTCGATTTACTAATATTCCCAAAAGGAACAATATAACCGGAGGTACGAACATCACCCCCAGTGCATACATCTTATTATATTGCGGTAAACAGGGACAGTTGAAATCAAAACTTGTGTAAAGCTTGACGCTTATTAAGGACAATATTATACAGATACCATTGGAGATGGACTCTGAATTTGACTGAAAATACTGCAGAACTAACTTTAAACGATCCATTTATTACCGTTTATATTATAGCATAAAATATAATACGACGTTGTTGTATCAAACGTACCTATCTGACTATTACCGGCACTTACTTTGATGGGGTATCTACGCTATACCGGCTCAAATCATCAGTCTGCGCAAATTAATCGATATCCAGCCAAGGATGAAAAATGCGCATCTACTTAACAAACCGGGTGCAAACTGCCTTCCGATAAATTAAACGATTTAGTTCCCACATCCACACCGTTTCGTGTTGAAACCCAAGGGACGCACCTGTAAGAGTTCCTCTTAGCCACACCCAGGTGCGCACAAATTCTTGACCAAAAATGGGATTTACTTATTCTCTTGTAATGGGCTTTTTATATGTTGTACATTTAAAACTAATACCAAATATAAAAGAGGTGTAACTTAAAGTGCTACAACGGGGGTACGCTCTTTATATTTAATTTATTTACATTTTAACTGAAATTAATATTTATCCCACGATATATAAAGTTTTTCAAGTAAAATAAGTTTAGAAAGTGTTAAAAATATAGATGCGATTGGTGTTATCTTTGGAAAACTACTTTATCATAACATTTTCAAATATTCGTAATAGTGCTGAAATAGTGACCTCGTGTGGTCACTCCGATGTTCTCAGATTTTGAGCCCAAAAAGCGCAGATCTTTTGCTATAAGATGAGCATCAGCTTCAGTTTAAATTTACCGTCATATATATGAAACTGCTAAACACTTTACAGTTACTTTACATGCTCTGTTAACGTTATATTTGACCACATTGTGCACTGAAAGTTTAGATGAGAGATTATTATGTAATAATATAATAATAGGAGTCTCGTGAAATGAGCTCCACAAGGAAAATGAAGCGTCACACGTGTGATGACGACTGCGTTACATCACTCTCATTGGAGGTCGTGGACAGTCTATTGGTCCAACCCACGTGTTTTTAATAGAGAACCGAGAAAGGAAACATTGGTCATTTCCTCGTTGTGAAAACAGCATCTCTTCAGTGAGTACTGAACAGGAGAAGGAAATAGTACAGAAGTAACAGTACTCCGCGCTTTCTCTTTGGTCGCTCCAGTGTCATTTCATACAATGGGCAACGCTCGTCTTTAACTCTTGGAGTGCTGTGTAAGTTACACTCTTATTCTTCTTATTCAAAGACGTATTGTGAAGCCGCCGTCTTATGGATTAATGCAGAGTAATAACTGTCATAAAAATCATGCAAAATCATTAAAACATAAACTGACAGAACAAAAGTTAAGGCACAGAAAGGTGCGCTTTTCAGTCGCTGGATTATTACGTCACATGCACTCGTATAAAGTAAGCTTTCAGTTATCTTGTCTGTCTTAAAATATATGAATGAATTATGAATAATTTTGGTCTTGCATTACTTGGTGACTTGTTTTTCCTATATTTGTTTCTTAGATTGCTGTAGTGTTTTTAGACTGTGGGAAACTTTTGACTGCACCTTATAGGCTACGCCTGTACTAGTGCATAGATATTCTGAATCATACTATGATTCAACCCTTCAGGTTGTTATTATGTAAACTATACTTTAAACATTTTTGACTTAATAATATAATGCAACTTCATACATACAGCCACTTGTTCATGTAAAACTTGTTCATGTAAAACTGTCCAGCAAATCTGCACAGCGATGCAAATATAAAGAATATTTTTTGAGTAAATAATAGTTTTTATCTGCCTTAATCTAATAATTACTGACTTAAAGTGCCACACCAAACATATTACATAATGTCCTTTTCAGTTTAAATGTTACCTCTGTAGCTTTAGTCAATTTTTTAAAATGCTTCACACTGCTGAGGTATGAAAAGGTAATTTGTTAGTTTTTGTTGTGCACAACCCAATTTAAACAAATATAATGACATTAAGAAGATTTCTTTAACACTGTTGTTGTTAGTGTATATCAAGTTGTCAGGCTTATTTAATTTTTAATGCAGAACTTTGACTTTCTCGGTTCAGGAGAGTCTTTTGTATTACAGCATTTGTAATGAAGGGGGAAATTCAATTTTCTACTTCAAGCATTTTATACTTTCTGATTCTGTTTTGCTTACCAGTTAAGTTAAATCAGAATTTATGTTATCCCAGATTCACAGTAAAGGATGCAGGGTACCATTGCACGGGTTTGCGTGGTGGTAGCAGCAGCTATTCTCAACCACCCATTGCTCTTCCCCAATGAGAACACCACCATCCCTGAGGAAGATGATGTTCTTCTGGTGAGGATGAGAGAGCACCAGGAGAAGCTGGAGGCTGAACAGGAGCGCCTGGAACAGGAGAACTCTCTTTTGCTATCTGATCAGGAATGTTATGGCTGGTACTTTTGGAGTGCTCTTTGCCTTGTCATTTTTTTCACAATTGAGGTTTACAGGCAGGATGTTGTCCCTGCTGGAATTCCTCACCCTGCTGAAGATGAGGAGACGTATTCCAGTGCTGGATATCATAGTGCTAATTCTGTCACTTTAGATAAAGACGTCCTAAATAACTTCTGTAAGATTCGCTTTCAGTCTTTTGCCCATGAGTTTGGGGGGGTGCAGGAATTTGTTGAGGGCTTTGCAGATGATTTGCTGGAGGCTTTGAAAAGTGTTTGTGATCGAGAGGCTGGCTTGGAGGTGAATGACTTTGTAGGCATCGGTAGCATGTTTGAGTCGTGGAGAGTGTGTAAACCACCCACTTGTGATCTCATTGTGCCCCTTATGGCTCCTCAGCCATACAGATTTCAGTTCGAGTTTTGGTGTGAACCCTTCACTGACATCCCACCAGACCTGCAAGGGTGTGGAAGGATTAAACTAATTAAACCGAATGGGAATGACACCAACTGCTTTTGTGGTGATGATGATATGCTGTGTCTTCTTCACAATAGAAATGACTGTGAGAAGCCTGAAGAGCACAGGTTTGAGGAACTCTTCTGTGCAAAGGATTGTGCTTATTTGTCAAAAGAGCAGATCATGAGATGGTTTCAGATCTCACTGACCAAAGCATGGGAACAGATTTCTCATAAGTATGAGTTTGAGTTGGCATTTCAGTATCTGGATATTTCTGGTGCACTGAAAATCAGATTTAGGTCTGGAAAAACTGTTGTTCTTAATGTTATCCCCGCTGTTCAGTTTGAAGACTCTGATGCATACCTTATCTCTTACCTCCCCACTGATACTAGGACCTCCCCAGACACTCACTGGCATCTCTCACTGACTGTTTATGAAAGAAATCTACTTAAACACCTAGCTAAAGAACTTCCTGCAAATTCCTGTCACATTCACTGTCTGCAGATAGTGTCTTTCTTGCACAAAAAGCAGACAGCTTTGACTGGGAGAAGTGCCCTTACAAACTACCATATAAAGACTGCAGTCTTACACCTGCTGTTGGGCAAACCTTCTTCAATGTGGCAGCCGGAAAATCTTGATCACAGATTACAAGATTTGCTCAGTTTTCTTCAGAAATGCCTGGAGGAAAAGAGACTCTGTCATGTTATTGTTAAGAACCCCCACATCCCAGTTGAAATGCAGATTCCTAAAGTATTCCGTACTGCAGAGCCAATAAACCTGTTTGGAGAAATCGTGTTGCAAAGAGAAATCTATGCCAAAATGGTGCAACATTTTCAAGAGATGATCAAAAATATGTCTGTGCTCATTCAAGAATATACTCCTCACATCCCTAATGGTCATGTTGGGCATATGTAATGGGCATATATAATGGTCAGCTCAGCAGCCCTGATGTAGACTGATTCATGGCTTTTCTGGGATTGACTGGTTCAGTAATTTGGCCTTGGAAACTTTGTTTTGCACCGCAAATGTAAATTGCATGTTAAAGCAACTGAGTGTTACTATGCTTTTAAACAATTGCAGTATTTATTGCACTCTGGCAGCTGATCTTATGATTGTTTGACTGGAGAACCATATACAAATGAAAGTAAAATATTTATGTTTTTAAACACATTTAGTCACATTGTCACAGTACCTAGCAGCATTGCCAGTGTTTCCACTGACCTTTTTAGCTGTTGAATTCAAAGAAATTGCTTTCAGCATAAACATTTAAAGCAAAGCATAAACATTTTACCACAGCTACCACAATACCACAGCTGCCTTAAATGCATGTATAATGGAATATAATTTGACAGGCAACCAAGTCTAAACAAGTTCTTGATCAAGCCATGATTTAAATTATAATTTGTCTGTAGCACAAATGTTATGCAACTAACACTAGGTATAAGCAATTGGATGAGAAAGTGTATTTTTCTGTCTATTTCACTGCATCAGCCACTGCGTAAGCGCTAACAAGTACAACTGCTGTTGAAGAACCAAAGCTGTATATACAAAGATAAATTTTATGCCATTATGTTTGTTTTGTATATTTTGTTTATTTATGATTGTGTATAAATGACATTATACAGATGAAACATTATAAAGAAAAAAAGCTTTTAATGCCCTTTTAGGTCCAGACAAAAGCACCGTTAGAAAAACACACTTTGGTTAAGAAAAGACTAATGATAAAAAGACTATAAACAAATGGACCTTGTTTAATCTTGTTTTAATACAAAAGATAATGTTCTATAAACCATAATCAAATTTGGGTTTTCCCTCCATGTAGCTGTCAAAGAACACCTTGTGAACATCGGTGCTGAACATGGTGGCTTTCACATTGGGATCTTCAAACATGCGTTCAATCCACTTTGTTAACTCAGGAGTGTTGTTCAAACAACTGAAACATCAACAGACAGTGTTTTTATTACAGCTTTTATGATTATGTATCGTGATAGACATGAACAAGATGTTATTCTAAAAAGTGCCTTTTTCTTGTGCAAACAAGGCTCACTGTACCAAAGTGCTTTTTCTATTCAGTTGACTGAAGCCCTGCTTTTGTTCATCTGACAGAATATGTCATCATGTTTGCCTTTCTTTAATTTAACCCAATGACTCAGCAAAATGTTAAAAAAAACTTCTACTGTCAGATAAAATGTATCATAACTTAATGTAACTTAATAAAAACATCTAATGCTTACTTTTTTAGCCCCATCATTTCAATCCTCTCAAACCACGGCCACAGCAAGTAATCAATCATTGTGACTGAATCTCCTCCAAAGAATTTCGTCTTCCTTTTCACCAGAGTCTGGAAAAAAGTGATCAGAGAATTTAAATATTAAATTAAAATAACTCAAATGTCAGATTCATTTACCTTTAGATGACGCTTACGGTTCTTCAGGAAGACATTTTAACCCACCTCATTTAGTTTTGAGAGTTTCTCTTTAAACTCTTTCTCAGGTCCTGAGAGATCCTCTCCTTTGGTCATGGAGAGCTTGTAGAAGTACGGAATCACCTGAAATACAGAGACATTAATGTCAATGTAAATATTATTCAAAGTAAAGGACAATCTGAAATGATTAAAACATGTTTGAATCTATTTTCAGAACTGGCAGTTGTGCTTGTGATGTTATACATGAAATTCCTAATGGCAGATGTGTGCATGAAAAATACCTTGGAATATTCCTCCAACACCATTTTTTGTTGGGCCTTCTGAAAGGGGTCCGATGGGCACAGTTTCTTCTGAGGGTAAACCTCCTCCAGGTACTCGCAGGTGATGGGTGACTCGTATATCACCTGACCACTTGCAGTTTCCAGGACTGGTACTGTCCCATTAGGATTCTTTTCCAAGAACCAATCAGGCTTATCTTTTGTATTGATGTTGACAATCTCATGTCTGTGTAATAAAAAAATATTTGGGACAATAATTACAAACGGCGACAACCAATATGCAAAACATTAATCCGGACCACATGGGTAAAGTTACAATTATAGCATAAATAAAACATAGGTAACACTCGCTTAATTCCTTTGGCGTTGAGCACCAGTCTTGTTCTCTGAGCAAATGGACAGAATCTCATGCTGTAGAGCCGAATGTGATCTTTTGGCACTGGTCCAGGAGCAGCGCTCGCTGTTACATAAGGGAAGCAAACTGTTATCATATAATCTATACACACGTTTATTAACTTGATGTGTTAGGATCTGGGTGTTTTATGATGCTTTTGTGAGTAAGCGTATGTTTTTAAATGCTTTTTGTGAAGCGTAATTTTCATGATGTCTCTTACCTTTTCCGTGGCATTTTTGACATGCAGCCATTATAGCGACCAGTGAGCTTTCTTTATGATCTGCTGAGATACATATTATATATCGTATTATACATTGATATATATTTGTAAGTACACATTGAAAGCAGTGCTTTGTGCGGGTACGGATCTAAAGCTGCACGCTTTTGAAAGACGGGAAAAGCGACTTTCAGAGCGACGATAAATGCTAAGCGTGTTTTTGCCGAACACGATCGTGTATATATAACAACAACATTTAACGTTAAAGTCATACTTACCTATTTGTACTCGTGGCGTCTCTGTAAAGCAGACAGGAGGATTAGTTGAAAAGTTGGGTATTTATGAAAGAGTGGGCGTGGCAGGAAAGCTAAAGACCCCTCCCCTAACGCTTACACGCTTTAAACAACATACATCTTTGTTTCAGAACGAAGCTCAAATACAAAATCGCTGTTTAAGCACAGAGTATAATTAACATTGTATTTTATGCAAAAATGTTGTTGCTTTTAAACTGTATTGTTTATTTTTTTCTCCAAACTAGCAGATCGCGACGTTCATCTAACACGGCTTAGCTTGACATCTAGGCTGAAAGCATTTTGGCTTTCTTTGTGTCAAGGTTGGAAACCATAGCCGTTTTTCTTCCTCGGTGTCATTGTATGTACAAACATTACTGTGTGAACGATCCACCTTATGACTGTGGGCTATTACAGTATTCTCACCTTAACAGGCCATTATGTAAGTTCTTTATATTAGGTGTGTGCGTTCAATTTGAATGAACAACTATATTTAAGACAATAAGAGAAAGTAAATCTTTCCTATCTATCTTTAAAATATATATCACAACCTTTAATTCCTTTGTTTGCACATACGCCTTGTTGTTTTTGTTACTGTTACTATGTTACCGTGGGCATCTTGCAGAGGCAAGAAACAGTTTATTTTGCCCTCTGTTCTGCAGAGTCAGTATGAGTCTTCTGGACATTTATCTTTCTAGAACCAAGATTTTTGTTATTTTGTGCTTTATGAATCTGACATTACACAATGGTAATTTGGTCATAGGTGACACAGCACATTTTGCACTGCACTGTCACACTATGCAATACACTAAATACCTGAAAAGCAACTGGCGGATATCAAACCTTTTCACACTGTTAGGGTGGGGCACTTAAATAAACAGATAAAGGTTGGAAATAGTACTTTATATTGTCTAGCTGCAACAGTAGCCACTTATAACAACTGGCCCGACACAACATATTTTAATTTTTTAATAATCTTATTCAACTGAATGTAGTTTCATTGATCAGCATGTGTTAGGATTAATGTAAACA
>JBAJNP010011037.1:0-15431 GCA_036877545.1 Yasuhikotakia modesta
AGCACAATGTGTAAGTTTATGTATTGGAATGGAAGGGCAATGAATCTGCTGTTGGCAGAGCACAAAGCACCTGTCAAACAGGCGTCAATTCGTTTCATGACCTTTCACGGTTCTATTTTTACCCGGATATTCCACCCCCACAACGCAGCTGACATAGAAATAAACAATATTTCCCTATAGGTAAGGACAAGTTTAAAGAGATTAGTGACAGGGAGCCGGTCTACAGCCAAAATTCCTAGTTTGACTCTCAGACAGGATCAAA
The DNA here is from genome assembly GCA_036877545.1 of Yasuhikotakia modesta. NCBI lineage: Eukaryota > Metazoa > Chordata > Actinopteri > Cypriniformes > Botiidae > Yasuhikotakia > Yasuhikotakia modesta. The sequence continues at coordinate 263 of JBAJNP010011037.1, forward strand.
CTTACCATCGTTAGCAGACTTTGTAATCAGCTGTCCACAGTCAACGACTCTGACATCAGCGTAGGGTCTGCTGGCCGAGTCTGTCTTCAGCCCCTCAATGTTTTTTATTACCTCAAAGCCAGATATGACCAGGCCGAAGACCACATGCACTCTAAACAAAACAAACAAACATTATGGTTCCAAACAAACTGAACTTAAATAAACCTTTCTAAAGCTGTTTTAAACAAGAACGCACCCGTCCAAGTGAGGTGCCTCTTTTGTAGTTCTGTTGTCAGGCAAGTGACGGCCAATCACCGAACGGCACATGTGGGGAACGAAACAAAGGTGAAAATTTAGAATATTTTAGAAAAGCATTTAGGGCAAAAATGGGTACATCTACACAAGCGCAAAACAATCTTTATTCAAATGCTGAAGAATTTTAAACCAGTAGTTTTTGCACTATACCGTAACAAAAAAACAGGATGAAAGTTCAACCTGGAAAATTTTAAAAAGCTAACAGTAATATAGTTAAACTGATAAAGAACAGGAAACTCTGAATGCTGAAAAACAATGGCGACAAAACCAATTAAAACTTGCCTATCATACAAACATCATTTAGAAATCACACAAAGTGTGTCCACAGCAAAAAGTAAACAATATGAGAAATCCATCCTGTATCGCTAAACTTGAAACGCACCAATCACTGAAAACCATTTATTTGGTGCTGGAAGAGTAGTTTCTTAATATGGTAACAATCTAATTTAAAGATAAACAAGAAGCCAGTGCTAAAAGCTAAAAGCAACCAGAAATACAGTCAGGAGATAGAAGCACAGCCTCGGAGAGACACTTTACCTTGGTAGGGCAGGATGCTAGAGTTTCTGCAAATTTTACACAAAAATGGCAAGAGAAAAATTGTAATACATTTGTAGGCAAAAAGGAAATTCGTTTCTTTATAAAGTATTTCTAAATGCACATTGATAAAGGAAAGAGGAGATGAGAAATGTGGAGGGCACCTGCATCCCACATGACATATAGGGTCACAAAAATAAAGAGTTAAAAAACAACATATGGCAGAGACACTGTGGAGGGTTAGAGAGTGTGAACAGCCCAGGCTGAAGACCGAAGTATACTTTGTTTTGTACATGCAAGCATACGGTGAACATGGCATAAATGTTGTCATCAGCACTGTATGCTAAGAACTTGGAAATACTTAAGTATACTTCAATTTATAAGAAGGTGGTGTTCTTTTTTTGGAGGAAACTTACTTCAAAGTTTTTGTAGTAATAAGTAGTCAGATGCATATACAGAAAATTTCACAAGTTAAATTTAAAACGTGACACTATGTACCTTAGTATTTAGACTTCTGTACTCAGAATATACTTGCAAATTTACTTAGAAGCAATACTTAGAAATTCCTAACTTAAAGTCGAGAATAAAAGTTACTTCTTGTTCGAAAGAACAAATAAAAGACACTTCTTGTGTTCTTCTGTTTGTTAGGTGGTCCCTTAAAACGGATTACAATGACTATGACTTTCTTCTGCAGAAATGGTCTTGAATAGTGGGGAATATGTATTTAATACATACGTATCTATCATTTAATAGTGACCAAGCCGTCATATTAAATGATGAGCTGAAGGTCTGGTGATGAATGATTGTTTTTATACACACACAAACTCTCTCTCTCCTCTCTCTCTCCTCTCTCTCTCTTCCATTCTCTCTCTCTTTCTCTCTTCTATTCTCTCGCTCTCTCTCTCTTCCATTTTCTCTCTCTCTCGTTCTCTCTATACAAGAGTAAACGGTACTTACATGAAGAATTGAGACCCATTTGTGTCTTTGCCACGGTTGGCCATCGACAAGAGGAAGGCTCTGTCATGTTTGAGAGTAAAGTTTTCATCTGTTGAACAGAGATACAGACAAAAGGAGACACTTAGTGCTTGTCTACGGTTTCAAAAAGCCGTGTTCAGGAAAAGGACTGAAACAGGCAAAGAGTCACTCATTAAAGACCCCAGGAAATGGCTTGACTAGTAGTTTTCTGTCTTGTATTGGGGGTGAAAACATTATATTTTGAATCACAGCCACAAAACATCTTTTGCTACTTGCTAGTCGGTTGAAGGTGATTTTTGAAGCGGGAACCTATTTTTGAACGCATACAGAAATGGGCTAAAAACTACAGAATGGATTTCATGGGGTTTTTATCACCCAACATGAGTCATGCTTCTACCCTGTGGTTGAATTAAAATCTCATGCTGAAATGATGTTCTGTTCTGAGGTAACCGAAACTGAGCTACCAAAATGAGGTTTGGTTTATTATTTCTCAAAGCTTTGATTATATGCACAAGTGTTGTTTGACAATTCAACCAACGAAAACCATAAGGAACAAAATACAGCAACAAAACAAGAAAAGACGGTGAACAATTTCCTGGTCCACATATCCATAAACACACTGTGCAGTGTGAACGCTTTTTGCCATGATTCACATTAAGAATTGGGAGGGGGGATTGTTTGGTCTACATTGTGTTACTGCACTGTGTACATCTCTTACCTTTTCATTTTGCAAAAGACCACAATCTCTATAAATAAAAGAATATGTTGAAATTTTAGGCAGGAAGATTGGACCTTTATATAAGTAAATATGCCTATTCCTCATGCTGACTCAGAAAGAAGATCATTGTACGATCAAAGCAATTAAACAATCACTAAACTACAATGAGCAGCTAAAGAAAATCAATGGCTGATCATTCATGCACAAAACGGCCATTCAAAAGTCATGCACGTTGTTAAAACACAGCAGAAAGATTCGAGCAAAGTTGAGGGACCTTGCTAAGATTATCGAGAGTTTTTGATGTAATGTCCAACATTTTAAACAACTTACCTTCAAAAAAGCCACCATATATGGATTCCCCTCCTCTTCCATTGCCTAAAAAAAGAAAAACACAAATCACTGACAGGCAATGATGTATGGAATATAACCAATAAAAACACACAGAGTTCATTGCTATGGAAACAGATATTTTGATCTCCAGGTCGAGCAGGAATGATATAACATACCCTCAGTGAAATCCCCCCCCTGGATCATGAAGTTCTTTACCACTCGATGGAAAGTTGAGCCTTTATAGCATAATTTTTTTCCTGTAATTTTGCCACTGCCTTTCTCACCTGTAATTAAAGCACAGAAGCACTTTTTGGAACAGTGTAACTGAAAGCGACGTGTTTCTGTCAGATATGGGAACCGAAATGTGACCTTATTTAAATGCATTTAACCTATCACTTGTAAGAAGTGAACACACACTGCAAGTCATTAACACACACACAATTACAACTACTGTTGATCAGTCATAAACAGAACAAAATTTCGCAGCATAAATGTGCAATACTGTAATGTTCCACGCTCTGAATAAAAACAACCTATAATCATTTGTTCTTTAAAAAAATATACTAAGAAAGTAAATGGCTGATCCTGTCTGATGTAAGACACCCTACACCTATAGAACTGAAGTGAATGTAACAGGGTGTGGATATTGTGCCTGGGGGACTAGATAGTATGCACCACAAAAAAGCTACAGGCATGACACTCCCCTAGCTGTCCCAGCTAAAAATCCCTCAGCATTCCTTTGGCTGGTAAGAAAAATAATCTCTGTATCGATCTGCGCTTTCCCAGCTTCAATTTACAGCCAAAGCTTTCACACAAAGACTAATGTGGTTTCTGTCTTCTACGAACTGGCTGTAAATACAGCTTTGATTAAATCTCAAGACCTGTCAGCAACAGACTTGTACCTGTCATTATACGGCCAGTTTTAGAAACACCATTTTGGTTCTTTACAGACTTACTTGTCAGAAACAAACAAATGCAGAAATCAGGTTGTGTATACATACCAGTGCACAAACACAGAAAATTTTTGCTCGTCTTGGGACAAATATCTGAGAACAGCTGAAAGACGATTCGGCCAACTAGAAAAAAAAAGAGAGAAACTCTTACATCATCCATATCTGCGCACATGTTGTTTGTTTAACGTTTGTGCCTTCTGATAAAATGATATATAAGTGCACATAAGCATTTTATCATCATAGGTGCACATCATATAAGCATCATATAGGATGTATAAGAGCACAGATAAGCATCATATAAGTGCACATCATTCAATTCAACAAGGCAACCGTTTTCCCTTTGACTTCAGTGTCTACATTCAAGTACAAAAGTATTCAAATTAAAGTAGGTTTTGCATAGTGCATCGTTTTGCATCAGTCAATAGTCATTCATGTCTGATACATCTTAATTACTAGAAATAAAACATAAACAGGGATTTAAAGCAATCACTTTGGAAAGTAATAATCATAAAATCACAAAAGCAGTGGTCTCGGTTTGTGCTGCAGGTGTCGGCTTTAAACCACATAATTAGCGGTAAACTAAGGTGAAGCCCAGACGAAATTTATGTACACGCAATGTCTGGGGTTCATTAAAACAGCCCTGCAGGTGAGGGTGTGGACTGCCAAAGGATCTCAACACACACTGAGAAAGGCATTTTAACTGCCAACACATCAGCACTTCAACAAAACATACATAATGTGTTAAATTCATCTTACTATTAACTGGTTTAATTTACAAATCACCTAACAATTGCAATGTCATTTCAGATTATACGAATGTTTGATTATAGATGTACAATACTGCAACAATTTTGAGAAAACACTAGATTTGTCCTGCCAAGTATGACTGTAACAATTACAAATACAGAACAGTACAAATGCTAAAATGATATAATTACTAATTTAGTTAAAATGAACTTCCATATTAGATCTTGTTCTAATCCAGTACATTGAAATAACAAACACTGCAATTTCCTACCTGGTTCTCTGTTGATTTCCACATCAAAATAGCACTGGGGGCGATCTTTCACCCCCATATTGTAAAGAGTGGGATGCCTGTTAGAAGTAGAAATCACAGGAAAACTAAATGAAAGCTTGTATTCTCTCCTAACCATACAGAAATATTCAGTTTCAGGCATGCAGTATATAGCTTCTCTCCAGTTTCAAGTTGCATAAACAGAAGCCATACTGTAAATTAACACAAAAGACAGACACTGGAACCAGGTTAGTGCTTTGCTTAACCAATGAGACGCAAATCTCCATGCATGCCCCCCCAACCTTCACTTCCAGCCCCTTTATAAGCACAACCCTTAGAGGCTTTGGACATCAAATATCATTGCAAACATATCAGCACATTAAGGTGATATCAGAGCATCACCTTAATGTGTTGAATGACATTTGTTACTATGGCGTATTAAGTACTCTAGTAAAACCAGATATCTGCTATCTTTGGTCTATGTTTGGAGACAGTGCTGAGCTATTTTGGGAGGGTCTCCAAACATAGATCATTAAAGGATCAACAATCTAAACCATAAATGTAGATAATTATGCAGAATATAAGCATTTCTTACAGCTAAATGTAAGATTTAGGCTCAGTTTCCAATTAATGTGTGACACAAGCACAAAATAACAGGTCAACTGCTTTCCTATCAAAAAACTGATTCACTAAATCACAGTTTAAATCACACCAATTCAAACACTCAAAGCTTTCTTTATAACCAGAGTTTGCAGTGACAACATCATTACACCTCTGATCTGATGAGCAAATCTCTGTGGACTCAGACAGCCAACATCAAATACTTCATTTACAACCTCTGATGACGTGGCGTAAAAAAGGATGAAATGACGATATATGAACAGCACGACTATCAACCGGTTAATTAGAAACCAATACATCTTATAGGCCAATTGGTCAATGAAACAATTTTCATATATGTTCAAGTGTTAGCCAGCTGAGCTTTACACACGTTAATAACCTACGTCTGAATGGATTATGTGTTACATATATAATATTAACAAACACACAAACCAAACTGCGGCTTTAAATCTTTCTTTAGACGTATGTGAAAGCGAAAGCTGTCTGATAAGACGATTAGCCTATGGCTAAATATATTAGCAAGGGTAGCTATTAGACAAAATCAAACTACGATCACCTTTAAAAACGTAATAACAATTATAATAACCGTGTTAAATATCAAATACAGCCATTGAATTAGGTGTAAATGTTTTATAAGTTTTTGGCTAACAGTGATTAACATTTATAGCTAACTGGTAATGTTTATAATCACATTGTGGACATGCTTGCAATTGCATTACTCACAACCGGCTCAGACACATGCATCACTACACACAGACCATAACGAGTCTTTGGACAGGGTTAAAATTTACCTGTTTTGGTAGTTAAAGATGAAAAATCCCCCGGCTATCTACACCCTCCGCGTCGCTGAGCGCTGCCGCTCACCTACTGCCCTGTTCGGTCTCACATGCAGAACAGTCGCCGACTATCGGAAACCCGGAACAATTACAAAAATAATTTGTTGCAATAGCCCAGATAAAATTGGCTGTGATTTTAAATGGGTTAATTTTATAATATTTTGTTTTTGCTTTTTTTAAATAGTAAAAGAGAAATATAATACTAAACTGTAATGACTTATTGTGCAAAGAACAATAATTAACTATCATTTTATAAATAGTTATTTTTCATATTATTTTTATGGAAAGTATTTTTAAAGGACACCTTTTCATTACTGCATTTTTATTACTGTATGAATTTTCATGACTATGTTTTTAATGATATAGACTTTGGCGCGGAGACTTTTATTTTGAAATAGTGGCATCCTTTGAAACTCCTGTTTCCCACAATTCAGCGAGACAAACAGGATACTCTTAGTTGTGTTTTAATATTAATATTAATATAAATAACTGCATGATTTTAGCACAGCCCTGATCTGTGCTTTCTTTATTTTCTGTTAACACAATCTGTGTTAGATGTATTGAGCTGTTGTAAGGTAAGGGTTTGATAAAGCGCATCTGCACCTGCTGGTGCATATTTACTGTATATAAACTAATACAATAACATACAGTGAACTGACAGTGATAAAATTCACATACTATAGCTTCACGATTAGATAACAGCACATACGATAATACATGGTGCATTTCGGAGATCCCAAATTTGTCGATGTAATAGCCACCAATAGGCTATTGTATAACAACAACAAAGCCACTAGGAGGTTTAATGTATCACGACAAAAAACGCGATTTAAAATGACATTTATTGCATATGGCAAACGCTGTTATCCAGTAGGACATACAGTGCATTCAAGGTATAATATTTATAAGTGCATGTGCTCCCTGAAATTAGAACCTGCAACCTTTGCAATGTTAACCCATTGCTTTACCAGTTGAGCTACAGGAATATCACAAAATCATTCTTTCATGGGTATAACGTTTCTAAACGTGCAGCCATTTAACCCATTTATTTATATTGTTTATTTATATATCATAAAGCTATTCAGACAGACTTCATAACTGCTCTGATTTCACTCTGGTTTGTGTTCAGGATGTGTTCACACAGAGACCCACAGGGATTATGTCACTGATCCTGTTTGCCTTCGTGGTCCGGGTCAGGGATGGCCTCCCTCTCTCAGCCTCCACTGATTTCCTGCACAACAAGGAGCTTCAGGAGCGAAAGCAGCAACTGAAAGTGATCTCTAAATCTCTGAGCTCTTTACCAGAGCGTGGCATCATCCAGGGTCATGAGCTCCACATTTAGTAAGTGTGGATCGCTCGGTATCCCACAGAGATGATGAGGATGTAGCCTAGAGCTTGGAGATAGGGAAGGGATGCAATGGAAAATGTGCATGCATGCATTTTGTTGGGGCTTTTATCTATAGCAACTTACAGTGCATTCAAGCTATATATTTTGTCAGTATGTATGTTTTCTGGAATTCGAACCCATGAATTTTCCACTGCTAATGCTCTACTGTTTAAGCTAAAGAGCTGTTCTGTCCCTTTACTAGCTACAGTGTACAAAGCTTTGCATAAAAGTCTCTGCTAAATGTTTTAAATGTATAGAGATGCATGGGAATATAGAACAAGATAAGCCAGGAAATTGGTGCTGTGAAATAATTTGTTAACTAAGTGGCCTCTCTGTGTGTTGCAGCTTCCTTTCGTCCAGGGGTGTGTCCTACATGACCGTATGTGCATGCAGTCTCCCTGCTGCCATGGCCTTCTGTTTCTTGGAAGATTTGTGCTGGGAGTTCACAGCATGCTTTGACAGCTCAGCTGTGGCTCTGGCAAACAGGCCGTACCCGTTTCTGGAGTTTGGTAAGAGAACAGGAGAATGTCATAGTCATAAATTATGGCAGTTGTAAGTTAGTGATTAAACTGAAGAATTCTCCAGATTAAACAATGCCACATTAACAGTTGTGCTAAAGCGACAGTGTTTATTTTAGCCTGCTATGTGTTAAAACTGGAACTGGCAATTCGGTTTGGCAATGTAAATATGTTAGTTACTGAAAGAATAAATAAAATAAAATGTTAAATATGTAAAAAAAAGTGTTGAAACATACATATATAGTTTATATAGTTATGTAGCCATGCATGTGTTATGTTTATATTATCACTTTATTTATATAGTATCACATATACTATGTCACATAATTCAATGTAATGCAATGTACTGTTTACAGATGGTGCCATTCAAAAACTTCAGCACCATTATAACCAGAACAAAGGTCCATCTCTGGAAATCACCCTGGCTGAGGTTCAGGAGAATCTCAGGACCAGCCCTCCTCAGGTCCTCACCATGGAGGATGTGGCGCTTAGCAACGGTGCAGCCAATGGGCATGTGGAACAGTCATCCGTGTCAGGTGTGCCCTCAGAGTTCTGTTTGCTTTAATTACAAATACAGCCATGAATTCACAAGAGCCGTTTTACATCTGTAATATACTTTGATTATGAGGCATGGCTTAAATCTATCTCTGTTGAAGGCCAAAATCAAAGACTGGAGCCAATCTCAGCCCCAGGAATTCTCTCATTGGTTCTTAACATCATGTGCGCCGGCCTCAACCTCATACGAGGTGTTCATCTTATTGAATACACCTTCCAGGTAACACAGGTGTTCAAAATGCATTGTACAAATATTGTGTAGAAGTTCATTTAAAGTACATCAGTCATTTTTATGGTACAATACTAATTTATTCCAGGATGATTATGACAACTTCTGGAATGTGGTGGCGTTTCTCGTGGCATTTGTCTGCTGTGTTTTCCAGGTAAGAGGTCTCACTGTACATACCGTGTTAGATATTACAAACAGCCCATAAGGAAATTCAGTGTGGCGAGACTCATCTCAGAAACCTTCTATTTCCTCCAAACAGTGTCATCTGTACTTGTTCCACACCTGCCAGAAGAAGCTGAAGGCCTTCATTCTCCTGACCTTCATCATCTTATGCAATGCTTTTCTCACCAACCTGAGAAACATCTGGCAGCTGGTCTTCCACACTTCCGTGGCCTCAGTCTCCACCCTGCTCACCATCCAGCGCAAACTACTGGACAGAAACATGGACTGTGGGGTGTAAAAACAGCTTCAGATTGAGAAACGTATGGTGAGATACCAGCAGTCTGGAGGACCTACAACAGCTGCACAATAACTCTTCAATATAAACTGACCTTGAGTTTGTTTTAGCTTTTGCTTTAATCTGACATTGTGATTAAGTGTTTTTGTATCACATGGAGTGAGTGCAATAGCTTTTCTACAGGGGTTTTTAATTCAATTGATGCATATCAATTTTAAGAAGTGTAACAGAGGATGAATGTAACATGGGAAATTAATGAACAGACAGGAAAGAAGGACTAAGCAGGTTCTGTTACATTATTTTTAATTTATTTGCGGCAAAATAAGAAAGTAATTTAAACCAGTCTACCTTTCTATGATTGTCATTCCAAAGACTATAATTTTAACAGTTGTTGTAGAATTGACATCAATTCTTTGCTGATGTCAGAGTTGGCAAAGATTTTGTAGAAATGAAGAAAATGTGCTTAGGAATAAGATTATATGTTTTCTTATTTCAAATCATTTACAAATGTTTATTTACAGTGGGGTTTAAAAGTCTGAAACTATGAAAATCAAAGCCTAATATTCATCAGGTAAAATTCATTTAAATTTCAATGTTTAAATTTAAACATTATATTTCTTGCTCAAAATAGAAAATCTTGATTCTATCAAATTTAATTTACACTCTTATTGTTATGCTAAAGTTTAAAATACACTATTTCGTATTTGCTCAAGTAAACTCACGTTTACTTGAGTTTACTTAACTCAAGACTTTTAAATCCTATTGTACATTTTATCATTGATTTACAGAACTTAGTTTACTTAATACTGTTAAGTTTTTTTATTTGCACTAAATTAGACTTTTTTTATTCAATGTGTTAAGTTATTTAATTCTATTATCATTTGGTTCATTGTTTATTTCAGGATAAATTCAAAATTGTTAAGTACATTTCAGTTCTTTATCCGTTCAGTATGTTTAAAATACTACAGATGTGTCTTATATTTTATACTGATACAGAATAATAAGCGATTTTAAATAAGCGTTTTTTTGCAAATATACATTGCTTTTATTTCTCAAACAATATAAAAAATCTGTTTAAGGAAATCAAAGATGGTTTAGTGTAGCAAAATAATGCCTAGATATAATTATCTGAACTGCAGTCACACATCTAAATTTTACAAGCAAGCTATGCTGTCATTGGATTGGTTGGTGCAAAAATTGGTGTAAATGCCATTCTGCCATGTTGTAGTAACAGCTTGCATGTACATTTTGTAGGATATGAAAGGTATGTAGGACAAACGTTTAGTGTATTCTCATGTCATTGCCTTATATCAAGTGATCATAACTATCCAAACAGAGGAGTGAGAATGTATGTACGATCGTTTAAAATAGCTGCAACTAATAATGTGTAATATTACAATATTGTAACAATAACAAAGTAAGGGCTGTGTTTCTATTGACTGATTTTTAGGTTTTCGATACGATAGACCATGAGCTTACAGATTTTTAATCATATTTTCTTATTGATCTGTTTTTAATTGGCATCTGATTGAGGCTAAATGAATTGAATTCAAATGATATTTAATGGATACATATTTGCTCACTCCTCATTTACTGTGTTTGTTTGAACTATAAACAATATGTATTATTCTGATGTTTTAGATACAGAATACGGAGGGACTTTTAGTTGCACTAATAATGTATGTATGTAGAATAATTTGGCCTCTGTGTCAGTGTTTTATAATATTGGTGTTGGAGGTTATTACTCGTAATAAAACGCAAAACTTGCATATATAATAGCTTGAGAATGTTATTGTCTTAAGTCTACCTGCGTTTGACAAATCAAAACAAAGACATAAGTTTGATGATGTCACATCTTACAGGTACATAATTTCTGTATATAACATTTAAACAATTACTAAGTGACCCAGATTGTTGTAGTTTTGTAGTAAATGCACATGAACAATAGGTGGCAGCCTACAACTACAGTGAGTCTTAGTGACTGTGTACATTCTTATTGTCATGTAATTCTCAACAGTATGAAATAAATGTACAGGGTTTACACTATAGTAACACAGAATTAGTTTACTTTTCAAAAATCTATACCCACCCCCCTACATAACCGTATCCTCAGCATCTTGTACTCTGTACGGAATTTCACTCTGTAACTTTATATAATCATTTGGTTATATACTTAATCTTTTAATCAATAGAAGCTACAAATATTAAGCTTATGAAACCCAAAACATGATGTTTATAGTAAATCCCCAATAAGAAAGTTCCTCTGATATCCAAGATCAATGTTACCCTCATTTAAATGCGTCAAAATGCGTTCAGCTAGTATTGCAATATTGATCTAGAGACAACGCTGCATTTTTACGTGGATCTAATGTCTGTTATCTGCTATACATAGACACACAGACTCTTGAATAGCAAACACATTCTGCTTTGTCTATATATGAACTGTTGACTATATATGAACTGTTGATACATGAATGCCGAACCTTTAGTTTTTATTGATATGCTGAGATCTGGGACTTGTACGAAACTAAACTTTATGACCCTTTATGACCTTTCAAACTCTCTGGTGGTCCGCAGTCCAAAATTAATGGTTTACGATCGCAGTTGAACCTTATATAAACAGCTTAGGGCAGTTAGTGAGTAATGCAAGCTGCCTGCACAGCACTGCTGAGTGAGGAAGACAATAGTGTAGGTCACAGAGTATGCAAGGCTGGGAAAATTAATTGAGACGGGTGCTGGCATTATTCTATTCTGCCTTATGGTGCTTCTAAAGTGACAATGCTGCATCTAAAGTTTGGCTGCATATAATCACCTTTAGTCCTACAGATTAAAGCATTTTTAATCTGTTAAATTTTTCTGTTAAACAAGCATGAAAAGATCAGTCACAGAGTTCTGCTCAAGCTGCTGGCATTTGTAGCTCTGCTTTACCAGCACAGAGCAACAAACGTCTCTTTCACTTCCTGAAGTTTCTTTAATCGGATCGTGTGAGGAAAGACTACTACTACAAGTTGACTTTTCTCTTTGGAAGTTCAATGCAAGTTGCATATGGAATAGCTTTTTATATTGAGTATTGAATTGCTTTCTTTCAATACTCAGTATTACTGCAGTGTAAATATGCGGCACATAAGCTGTTTGATGCAGTATATACAGTACAGTATGTTATATAGTATAGTATGTTTTATATATATTGTATATATAATACAGCATGTGGATGGAATACCATATCCCAGAATGCAATGCACATAATTGGGAGATGCGCTTAATTTCCAATATTACATACAGATTGGAAGTAATTTGTCACGGTTTTTAACATCTGTGTTTTGACATTGTTTGAGTGCCACATGCCTAGACATTTTATATGAACTGCATAGCATTAAATTAAATTGAATAACTACACACCATACGCACCATAACAGTGTCATGTGACATTAGTGTTTTTGTAGAATACTGTACACACTGTTTACCGTTTTTAAAGAAAAGCAGGCAGTGTGTACAGTGCAGTTTTTCAAAAAAAAATTGTATGCTAAATATAGCATTTGATTTTAATGCAGCCCTGTTTTGTCCTCTTTAAATTAGGATATGAGATGATTTTCCTCTGTTAGAATCATTAAGTTAGATGCTTACTCTGTTAGACCTTCACCTCGTCTTAACAAAATTATGATTCATAGTTTCTATGAACATTATTTTCAGAAGGATAAACTTGTGACCAAAGTGAAAGAGGTACATCTGTATTATTGGACATGATTGATTCATCAGAGAATCACTGAGCAAATTCTCTTGATGTTTGACTTGTTCTGCTGGCTCATACCATTTGTTTCATGCTACGCTAAGGCACAGTTCAGATAATACAGGGTGAACTCTGACCGAGTGCTAATATCCAGCTATGCAACAAGCATTACTCTTTTGATAAATCAAATTTAGAATTTAAGGATATCATTTGTGACCTCTCTCTCTCCTCTCTCTCTCTCTCTCACCCTGGTTTACACACATGCATCAAACATGTACTTGTTCATTCATTCACATGTATATGGACCAATCAGAAAAGGGAAATGGATTTTTCAGAGGTTAACTTGAGGATCCGAGCCTGTCAAAACAGTTTTCTCACCTCATCCACGTATAATGAATTTGTACTGGAAAGGCACTTGACAGGCCCTCAGCAGGACTCTACACCGCTGTTGAACTGAGGATCTTCAGCAAATAGGCTTCTAATATTCGGTTCCCATGATGCTTAGTGGCCAAGTGTCAATTGTTGGTACAGTATTCACTGAGGAGGGAAAACCTGCAGAGAAAATAATGAACTATTGACCATCGAAAGAGGCACTGGAATCATTTTCAGTTACATACCTCAGTCCTTTTTTTCACAATATATAGTTTTGCTCTCTGTGAAAATGAGACACACAAAGACATTTTGTTTCATTTCAGAGTCTGAATCAACATTAACTGAAGCCATTTTGCCCGCATTGTAAAAATCTGATTAAACCACCTCCATAATCATATTGTTGGTAAACGTTTCATAAACGTACAGGCGTAGGTGTATTTGTCATTAACTGCTCAGACTGAGGTAGGTGTGGGTTTTAACACTCGCAAATGTTTCATTTAAAATACCCAGCTGTGTTTGAGCAAACTTTGATTTACTGAATATTAATCATTTTTAGCATCGCTTTAACGTTAAAAGCATGTATGACTTTTGCTGTCTTAAGTGTGAAGTTTATAAAATATGTTCCACAAGCAGATGTGTGACTTCCACACTAGACTAGCAAACCATGAATATTTTATGTTTCACATTGCTGTAGAGACAGAAGGTCTGAGTGCATTTTGCACATCTGGTCCACAGAGAGACTGCTAGGACCCTGACAGATACCTTTAGAATTTTAGCTGCTCAGTAGCCCTGAATTTTTTAAGACCCACACAGTATCTTCACCAATGCTTCATAAACGAGCGCACATTTTGAATAAATGTATTTTATTTTAAATTCAAGGCCCTTATTTCAAAGCATGAATTCTCTGCAACTTTATTTGCGGGGAATTTAGGGGAAATTAAAACATTCAGCCACCAAAAAATGTATTTCACCTTCAGATCAACATTTGGTCTCTGTGGTAAATGAATTTTAAGAATTAAAGTCACACGGCCATACAAGACACATATGGCAACTAATTTATAGCCTCTAATTATAATTAATTGTGTTATAGAACATCCATAAACATCATCATAAGAGACGTGCTGAAGACTCGTGAGACACATTCAAATATAAATAGAGTATTTTTCACTTCAGCTATTTAATTCATGTTATACAGTCTGAAATGTAAGATTCATTCTTACACTGTTTCATAAGTCTTTTCATATTCGGTTTCATTATATATGAGTCATAAAATGTGATTCTGTCATATTTGAACCCATCACACATTATTAAAAATCCTATAAGAGAATCAAATCTTTCTATCTCTGTTTGAAATGTCACTGATTTTGGATGTCACAGGGTCAATTTTTCTCATTATTGGGTGCCGTCACAAAATTGTGACTCTGAATGTTTACTCTTAATCCACGTTTATCTATCAAGAAATTATAAAACCATCAAATGTCTCGCAAAAACATCTTCAAACGGGTTATTTAAGTGATTAAAAAGATTAAATCAAACGCTTCATTAAAAGAAGAGTTGTTACAAGTAGTGGACTGCTGCCGAGAGAGTTTTCTTAGTAGCGATTACTTCTGATTTTAAATTCAGTATCAGTCAGTATCCATTCATATAT
>JBAJNP010011038.1:0-15430 GCA_036877545.1 Yasuhikotakia modesta
GTCGTAGTTAGGGTTAATCTATCGTATAAACTCAAATTCAGTTTATAAATCTACCGTTTAACCTGCTTGAAATGTTATGATTGTCTTCCAAAAATAACCTGAAAAACTAGTCCAAGTAGTTTATGCAATGAAATACTGTTCTATTGAAACACTTTCTGAACTCTTTCTAAAAACCTGTTTGGTTTAGTTTGTTTAATCATCCATGAGTGACACGCTATAATCGTCAACTTCAAAATATCATGTTATATCATTTATTTTCTGCCTGTATGTTTTCATTTTCTTGCACGCAAACAGTTTGAAATGCATGAACTGCATTTCCCACAAACCACCGCGAGGGAGACGAGGACGGAAAGGCGCATATTTTAAAAGTTTCACAGCGTTGTTAAATGATATGCATTTTGATCGCGTTTAATTAAAATGTGTATTTTTATGGAGTAAGAAATAAATAAGTTTTATTTTAAAACGTTGCAGGTCAAAGATCACGTGTCAGACTCGCGCCAGTTCGGGACTTCCGGTGAGGCGCGCGCTGCACACGCAGGTTCGTCCATGTTTATTTCTGCAGCAACTTTCACACTTTAATCATTTATGAGATTAATGACACAGATCTGAACAAACGGAGGTGTAGAAATTAAAGTTTACAGCACATTCATCTAACTTTAATAGCAGAAAACGGATACGGTACAGATCAGAAGCTTTGGTTACATATTCATTATTAGTATTATTAGTAGTAGTTTCCACGTTTCAGAATAACAGTAAACTTTGAAACTATGAAATAACGCAGATGCATTAAAAATGAATGTTGTGACTGAAGAATATTCGAAATAAAACTAAAAATGTTAGCGTTTTCATTGTAGTGACCATTTATCATCAGATGTCAAAACAATGTTTTCTTGGCATTGTATAATGTCAGACACAAAAAGCTCTTAGACTAAAAACTAGAATTATGAGAAGTACTTCAGTCTGATGACCCTCAGGCTGGGGTGTTCAGGGGGTCCTGAGGGGCTACTGTTCAGAAGTTTAGCTCCAGTTTGCTTCACACACCAGCCTGGAGGTTTCCAGTCTGCCCAGTAAGACATTGACTAGCTGCTTTAGGTTTGATTGATGTTGGAGCTCAACACTGACCCAGGAGCAGAGCTGGACCTGATGCCTGTTTGTTGTGTGTCCTGACAGCTCCGAACAGACATGGATCTGAGTGATTTTGAAGCTGATAACTCCGTGAGCTGCCGCTTGTCGTCACCCATCCCAGCCGCGTGTAAAACAGAGGACTGCTGCCTGGGCATCGATGAGGCCGGCCGGGGGCCAGTGCTGGGTGGGTGGGCTGTTCTGCAGGGGGTCCTGGTTTTAACTGAGTGGAGTTATACATGTGATGCGTTGTGTTTCAGGGCCTATGGTGTATGGAATATGTTTCTGCCCTGTATCCAGAAAGGAGGATCTGAAGAATTTAAAAGTGGCAGGTTGGTTCCGTCTTACAAAAGTTGTTTTTAATCACGGACAACAATACATTCTTAATCATTTTTATAAACGAGGAGAACGATGCTAGATTATTAGTGGCATCAGAAGGTTATTTTTAGATGCTGTTGTGTTGTATGTTCAGACTCAAAGACGCTGACAGAGGCAGAAAGAGAGAATCTGTTTATAAAACTCGATGAGGCGAAAGGTTTTGTAGGTTGGGCTCTTCAAATCCTCTCGCCCAACACCATCTCCACCAGCATGCTGCAAAGGTAAAAGCCCCCCACCACCAGCCTGAAGATGTTCATGCTACAGCTCTGAATACAAGCAAATAAAAGAGCTTCATTTTATCTTATGTCTGTGTGTTTTCAGAGCGAAGTACAACCTGAACGCTCTCTCACATGACGCTGCTATTGGACTGGTGCAGTTCGCCCTGGACTGTGGGGTGCAGCTGAAAGAAGTTAGTTAGTTAGTTAGCTATTTTCTGATGTGTTAGCATGCAGAAATGAATCTTGTTCTCTCAGGTCTTTGTGGATACTGTGGGTCCTGCAGAGAAGTATCAGGAGAAACTTTCCCAGCGGTTTCCTGGCGTGGAGGTGACGGTTCGTCCCAAAGCTGATTCTCTGTTTCCCATCGTCAGTGCGGCCAGCATCTGTGCAAAGGTGACGATTTCTCACTCTGATTGGATACAAAATTAAATAGTTACTTTAGTAGTATTCTGCTAATAGATTGAGGCAGATCAGTTTGATCAGAATTGGTTTTCTGCAGGTTGCCAGAGATCATGCTGTGAAATCCTGGAAGTTTGCGGAGGATTTGGGTGATGTGGACACAGATTACGGCTCTGGATATCCCAATGGTCAGTCATTTCATTATTTGGAAGTTTGTTTGTTAAAAACTGTAGGAACCTACATTTTAAGCCCCTCTGTGTGATGATTAGATCCCAAAACTAAAAGCTGGTTGCTGAAGTATCTGGACCCGGTGTTTGGTTACCCTCAGTTTGTGAGGTTCAGCTGGAGCACAGCACAAACTCTGATGGATAGCAAAGCTGTTCCCGTCCACTGGTGAGTCTGTCAGCAGGGGGTGCTGTGTTCTGTCTGATGGGAATCAGTGTGAAGGTGCTTGTGTTGTTGTCTGTAGGGATGATGATGAGGAAGATGGAGAGAAAGCTGCTGCTCGTCAAAAAAACACGTCCATGCTGTCGTACTTCAGCCGCAGCAAGCCATCAGAACTGACACACACGAGAGACGCTCACCGCTTTTTCACCGAGCGCAAACTTAAGAGCATCAACGGTCTCTGAGGACGGATCTCAGAGCTGCGGGACGGTCGGCAGGCGCTCAGAGACGAGACAGGAAGCTGGGAACCTGCGCAATACAGCAGACGTGTCTATTTAAACCAACAGAACCTACAGTGTTTAAATCCCTGTGTGTGTGTTCCTGTTGTTTTGTATTATTATTCCTGTTGTTTTGTATTGTTATTAGTTATAAAAATAAAATTCAGTGCTTCATTCAAGTGTGTCTTTTTGCATTCATAGGTAAATCATGTTTTACTAAGTATACATAACGTATATAAATGGGGTGATAATGTGTAGAGTGCACACCTGAGCATTTGACTGAAAATGTTACTGGGGTGTTATCTGTTATTTTATATGCACTGTGCAAAACGGGACACTCCTGTAATCCTCTCTGAATGTAGGTTACAGTTAAAGGTTTCTGAATAATTCACGAACAAACGCTGTGCGGGCGGCAGCTGTAATGTCGCTCCGCGCCTGCGGGTGGCGCTGCAAGCAGCTGCGGTTTCCAGAAACGAGGAAGAACAAACAGCGGCAGTTTCCGCTTGTAGTGCGGTGAGTTTGAATCATTCATTACTTTATCTGTTGTATTAGTGTTTAATCGGATAGTTTGTAGTTCAGTAAAGTACCGTGTAATGTTGCATATCTATGCATTAGATGCTGTCTGCGCTGTTTACTACGTTTAAACGGATCAGTGCTAGTGTTGAATGATTGCAACCATTGAATGTTTTTCGGCCTGTTAATGTTTTTCGTCTTCATCGTTGTGAAGTTTTAGCTGCTAACTTTCAGCCATGGACATACGACCGAATCACACCATCTACATCAACAACGTCAACGACAAGATTAAGAAAGAAGGTAAAACGATGAACTCTGCTTCTGCATTCACTTTATATGTCATACACACAACACAAGAACGACTATTTGTGCATTGAAGTGCTTGATGTGGCCCGGAAACGTTTATGTAATGTTTGTTTAATGTTTATTTAAGGTCTTCTTATTGCAGTTCTGTTAAACTTTGTGTTCTTCAGAGTTGAAGAGAGCTCTGTATGCCCTGCTCTCTCAGTTCGGTCAGATCTTGGACATTGTTGCTCTGAAGACCACGAGGATGAGGGGCCAAGCGTTTGTCATCTTTAAAGAGCTCACCGCAGCCACAAACGCCCTCCGACAGCTTCAGGGCTTCCCGTTCTACAACAAGCCCATGGTCAGCAGCTGCAGACGTGTCTGCCACACACATTAGATTTGGTCAATATTTACACGACTGTTAATCTGAGCATTTTTTTCGTCTTACAGAGAATCCAGTACGCAAAAACAGACTCTGACATCATCGCTAAGATGAGAGGCACGTGTGGAGATAAAGAAAAGAAGAAGGAGAAAAAGAAGAAATCTCAGGATCAGGCAGCGAGTGTCTACAAAACACCTGCGGTGAGTTGCAGCGTGGAGGATGTTTGTTCAATAGTTTGTTATATATAACTTTAACTGTGGATAAAATCATCTGTGAGAATATATTAGC
Organism: Yasuhikotakia modesta; assembly: GCA_036877545.1. Taxonomy (NCBI): domain Eukaryota; kingdom Metazoa; phylum Chordata; class Actinopteri; order Cypriniformes; family Botiidae; genus Yasuhikotakia; species Yasuhikotakia modesta. The sequence continues at coordinate 4,248 of JBAJNP010011038.1, forward strand.
AAAACAACAGATCATCTAAAGAAAAATAGATTTGATTTTAAAGTTTGTTGCATTTTTGCCTGCAGGGAGCTGTAAACGCACAACCTCCTGCACCCGCTACCGTTCAGGTATCTCATGTCTGATACAGTGATTTTCTGTCAATAAACGTGAAGCATGCATCCGTTAACTGATCACATGATTTTATCTTGTAGGTCCCTGACAACCCACCAAATTATATTCTGTTCCTGAATAACCTGCCAGAGGAGACGAACGAGATGATGTTGTCCATGTTATTCAACCAGTAAGTTCATGTTGAGACTGTGATGCTAAAACGTTGTACGATGTTAATGTTTTATTTTGGGGGATTATTATTAGTTTAGTTTCAGAAGTTTGATTGTTGATTCATTGTGTTTCATTGCTCCGCTTGGCAGGTTTCCGGGGTTTAAAGAGGTGCGGCTGGTTCCTGGGAAGCATGATATCGCATTTGTGGAGTTTGAGAGTGAAGCTCAAGCTGGAGTCGCTAAAGATGCGCTGCAGGGGTTCAGAATCACAGCCACATGCGCCATGAAGATCTCATACGCCAAAAAATAACTCCAGCCTCCATCAGCGCTCGTTTCCCTGGAGACTAAACCTGAGACTCCCATCTGTGGATCTGATTTTCAGTTCCTTTAACTTTTATTTTAAAACGGTTCTTCAGTGACTGTGTTTTGTTTTTTAAATGAGTGATGTGGAAATTCAGCTCAGATGTTTGTTTTGTGGACTAATAAAATCTTTATTTTATTATGCTGTAATTTTTGTTCTTTCTCTGTAATCATGGCTGAATGGCAGTTTAAATTCTTTCCGCAAGAGATTTTGTCTATTTTTTTAGTGAGAATTTTGTCATTTTGTTTGAACTTTGTAACCCGTTTAAACACTGTTGATTGATGTTGACTCTGAAATGCAGAGGTTTGGCAGTAATTACTCAGTTACTGTCTCTCTAACATTATACACCTGTGGTGTGATGTGTGTTGTTGACGTTCGTCTGTGTTGTCGCACGAACACTCTGTACCGAACGGCTGCTTTTGGCACAGAATAGCGAGACATCAGCACTCAGGGCACTAAATTCTACCCAACAGTTCAGCTAGCGTATAACTTGAGTACAGGCAGAAGACAGGTACATCAATAACAAGAACAGTATTGCATTGATTTGCAAACTTGTTTGACTGGGATTGTGTGACACAGACGCCGTTTAACATTCTTATTAACTTCATGCAGCGGCGATGAAAGATAAGCATCTTTTTGGTGCATGAAATCATTCCTTCTTAAATTTTAACTGGAAAAATGTGTGTCTCATAAAGACATTTAATAAGCTACAGCGTCCGTTTGTTTGTTTCTCATCACTGAAACAGCTGGTGATCTGACCGGAGAGTTAGGATGGGAACTGCATAAATGAGACCCCCTCCAGCCCATAAACAAATAGAAAACGGGGCAATCAAACACAAATCCATTAAAAGGTTTTTGATAAGAAAATAATTGAGTGAAAGCAGCAGCAGGCCGCCTACTGTGTGACATTTTAAAAGAAATGTGAAAAACAATTTTATGAAAACTTAAATCATGCTGAGCTCATTTCAGTTCTTTTAATATATGCAGTGAAGTATGTGGAGGCCTTTATATCTGTCTGTAATCTTAGCAACCACTCAGAGCACCTTAGCAACCATGGTTGTAAAGTTCCTGGACTTTCTGTGTTGATCCTGTAACAACTTTCTTATAAACCTAAACCCTAATCACAACTGACCACAAAACCAGACTTTAACCCAGTCCTAAACCCATCCAACAATCTGACTGGTTGAAATAAACGCTGTTCCAGCACCAACAGTCACATTTACTTAGCAACCACTCCGGATTCTGCAGCAACCATTCAGAGCACCTTAACAACCAACAACCTTTCTTCTCAAACTAACCTTCATGAGATGAGAAGATATTACTGTCTCTCATTGCCCCAACAGGACAATCATCTCCTTCCACACACCTGTGATCTGGGTGAAAAGCCACAATGTGTGAAGCTGCTCAAGTGTGCGGGACGTTCTCTGGACGTTCTCTTCAGACGGCGCGTTTGGAAGGAACTTTGGAAGAGGCGTCTGTGGCTGCTCTCAGATTAGTCCACAGGCTCTTTGATGGAGTCTCACGGCTGGCTGCCATTAAAGCCTCATTCATTATAAGAGCAGCGTCTGGTAGTGTTTGTGTATCACTGTTATTCTACGTCTGCCGGTGGCTGCAGTTTAATGGCACAGGATGCTGTGTGACAGGTGAAGAGTGATTTAAAGAGAGGCTATTTTTGTCAACATAGCTGCCACATCTCTTATTACAAGCTGTAAATTTCTGGTGTGTGTGTGTGTGTGTGTGTGACTGCTGCTATAGATGCTGTGAATGTGTGTAAATCTTAAACTCTCTTCTGAAGCTGGTCTTGCTGACTCAGAGCTCTGTACAGCAGCTCTGTTCTGGCAACTAACAAATTAATAAAAACAATATTCATCTGACAAGAACAATAACTTTATCTGATGAACGTTAAGACTGTTGATGTGTCTTGAAACCATTAATTACCATAACAAAATAACATATAGCATATTAAACATAAATGTTTCATCTGAATTAATGTTCGCTTGTTGGGATTATTGTTAAAACTAAATGTTCAAATAACGTTCTGCAGTGTGATATTATTTGTATGACAATTTATTCTGTAAAACAATAATTGTAATGTTTTAAATTAACTTTATCATATTAGCAGATTTAGAAACGGTACAACAAAAACAACCATGATGTGTAAATACTGGCAGATCTGAAGGGGGTTCAGTCAGACTAACTGGGTCATTTCAGACCAGTTATTCTAGATTCTAGTTCCTCTCCTGGTTTCTCAGTAATCTGGGCTCCACCTCAAACTTTTTAAAGGATGTTTTAAAGGATGATGCAGGAATATCAATTATGAATGAAACCAACCTGATCAAATACACCTGAGAGCTTTGTGTCCCTAAAAACATTTTCATGTTGTTTCCAGGCATGATGGGTAAATGTACAGACATCATCCATCCATCCATTCATACACGTGCATTTATTATTAATGAACACTAACACTAGTATAAAATCTTTAAAACACTTCATAACAAAATCCATTCTGTGATAAACTATAAATAATCTTCTGTTTAAAATTAATGTTGAATGTTTTTGGACAAAAGGAAGGTGTGTGTGTGTGTGTGTGTGTGTGTGTTTGAAAAAGAGATTAAAAGAGGAGGAACTGTGTTTTAAACATGGACCGGAGTAAGTCCACAGCAGACGGTCATGTTCTCTCACAGAGAAGAGATGGAGACAGAAACAGGGACAGAACATATGGAGCAGATCTGGTGTGTTGAACGTTTCTGCGATGGGAGGAGACGCTGTTTCACCAACACACACGGATCTTAACATCCACATATATTCCCTCTACGAAACGAAGAAGCGATAAGGACAAAACCGTAAAGGTAAGAAATATAAACATGCGCTTTATTTCTGTAAGATGCGTTTTATTTGGGGAAAGTGTTGGTCTTTGCGCAACTGCACTGCGCTGTTCCCAGATCTGCGCTTTGAGTTTTATATGAACACAGTTAGACCAAAACAGACAGATTTAATATTTAAATAGAGCCTAAAGCATGTGTGTAATATAAAGTTTGTCATCACTTAAATCTGAGACCGTCTTTCCTGGAGGGAATGAATGTAAGTCAGTATTTTAAAGGAGAAATTTGACATACAGACAATGAGCTGCGAGGAATAATTGTGTTTTACTGTAACTGTTTTACCCTGATACATACATTTATAATCCCTCAGATATTACATTTACTGATATAATTACATTTACTGATATAATTACATTTACTGATGTAAGTGTTTGTTCTGACTTTTGTTTTACCAGCTGATGTCCTCCTAGTCATTTTTCTGAAGGAATAAATGATCAATTCTATCTAAATTCTCTGTGAAAGATATATTTAAAAAACAATGAAATGTTTGAAGTGTTTTAAGCTTGAATGCTTTTCAAAACATTTTACATTTTCTGTATCTTAAATCTGCAATATTTTACAAATAAAGTAATGTGTCATTTCTGTCTAGTTCTGAACTGATTCTGTAATCTCTCGACTGCCACAACCCAGTGGACCCACCAGAACCCACATCACATCAATATAAAAAATATAAAAATAGGGGCTACCAGACAACAGGGCAGATTTGCACGTCAATAGAAAAGAAGAAAAAACTGATTCTGTTCTAAAGACTCTGTTCAGTTCTAAACAAACGTGAACCACATTTAAAACCCACTGTAAACTCACTTATCTGGCCATGTGTTGCGCTTCATTTCAACATTTTACTGCCAAAAGAAAGAAAAGCAGGTTTTCCATTTTAATTTCTCAGCAAACCTCAGCGTCAAACATGTTTCATAAAAGCTTATGAAGTTTGTTTTAATCTTTTTCCATATGAAGAAATAATTCACACAACAGTTCATTTACTGACTCCCTGTTGTGCCGTTTAATCCAAAAACTGAATCGTTCATTTATCATCTGTCTGCTTCACTGAAGCTGTCAAATCTTATTCATGTTTGTGTTTAAATTAAAAATCTACAGGAAAAACTGTACAGAGCCGTTCCACACAAAATCTGAATACTAGTCAATCTGTGCCAGTTAACACAGGAGAAATGAATGAATAACCTCATTTTCTGTTTAATATCAGCTCAAGCTAGTGAGTGAAACTCATGTTTTGATCAGCTGTCATCATGTCAAACCCAGAATGTGTTTAAGCAGAACAGCAGCACCGTTGCTCTGAGAGTAAAAACAGGTTAGAATGAGACCATGAGTCTGAACAATTTCTCATTTAACGTGACAGTTTTTGTGATTTTCTACAGCAAGAAACAGATTCTCACCGAGTCATGGAAGATTCTGGTGGCTTCAGCTTGCGTTGGTAACGCCGGGTTAAAGAGAAGATGGGAGAATACAACATTACCACATCAACTTGGACCACCAGGCAAAGCCACCCATCTGAAAACCCCCACGATGTCAGTTACGACTTTCCTCTGGATTACGAGATTCCAGTGGACGAGATTCCCGACACCACCCAGGGACAAGCGTTCTTTGTGGCTACGATCGTGATCGCTGTGGTCCTGGTCGCCATCATGCTAGTTTGTGGCGTTGGAAATTGTGTCTTCATAGCCTCATTGGCCCGTTACAAAAAACTACGAAATCTGACCAATTTGCTCATCGCCAACTTGGCCATATCAGACTTCCTGGTGGCGGTCGTGTGTTGCCCATTCCTGGTGGATTATTATGTGGTGAAACGTCTGTCGTGGGATCATGGGATTGTTCTCTGTGTCTCCATTAACTACCTGAGGACCGTCTCTCTGTATGTCTCCACCAATGCCCTGCTAGCCATCGCTGTGGACAGGTGAGCGCTAACCTCTGTTAACTCAAACGTTTTCTTATTTAAAACTTCTTATTGCAGTAGTTCTGAAGTTCAGAGTCAAAGTTTGGATGCACACCACAGCAGAATTCATGTAAACCTGAAATCTGAATGCCTGGAGAAGCTGCTATATTTAGCAGCAACACTTAAAAATACATTTAATAAAGTCATTTCAGTTTGCAGTTCTGTGGCAGGTGTTTGAATAATGTAGCATAACTGATAAACTATTAAACTGTTTCACATAAACCTCTTTTAACATTTATTTTACAATTTTTATCTACAAATGGGTGTTTGGTCTCATCTTAGAGGTTGTGACCTTACAGAATATATTCAACAATTAAAATTAAACAACATCATAATTGTAGTAAAATCAGTTTTAATGATTAACTCATTCAAATGACAAAATCTACTAAACTGTATTTATAAATTACTGATATTAAAATAAGATCAATAATCATAAACAACGTTTGATCACAAACAGCCAAATCTAAAGTGTAAATGTAAAAAGTTTTTATTTAAAAACTCTTTATGTATTTAACATTGTTTATTTAAGGTTTAATGGTAGACCAGTATCACACAAACCAGGGTTTTAAATGAATTGCCAAAAATATAATATAAAGCTTAAAATAATCTATAAAATAAATATGAAAACACCAGCTGGTGTATTAGTTAGCCTGACCTGATGTTGACAGCTAACATTTTAAATCTCGAGTCACTTCTCTTAAACTTCCTCAAGCTTCTCTTTAGTGGAAAGCACTAGAAGTTTCTGGTCCACCCCACAACCGTAACACCTTACAAATGCTAGATCTCCAAACCTCTGGCCCGACCGTCACGGTTCTGGGAAGCTGTTGGCTTCAAAACCTTAATGTTTCTCTGGCTCTGTTTCAAATCCTGGTACGTTGCTTTCAAATCTGCTGTCTACATAGACAGCTCCCTTCAAAGGCAGCATCCTAACCAAAACCATGTGACTATTGATTTATTTTTTCACCTCTGCAGTAGATTTTTTGCCACAATGCGTTATGGGAAATTGGATTGCCTCATCTACATAAAATACATGCAATACTGCCTGGACAAACATAGCACATCAGAAACATCAGGTGTGTGTGTGTTTAATTCCTACAATATGTAGTTAGTTATGTTTTAAAACACAGCCTCTGTCCTCTATCAGACAATGAAACATCCACCTGCATTGTGACTCCAGGGACGCAGGTTTTATGAACTTTGACTTGTACACACAACCTCTCCACAGAGCTCAGGCGATTCACACCAAACGCTAAACTACATTTTAAAAAGCAAAAACAGCCAAAAGCGATACAGTGCAAAAATCTATCGTGGAGATCTGTCAGTTTGCTCATGATTCCTACCGTTCCCAGTGTGTCAGTAACGGCCGGATGTGAAAGGAAGTACATGCTGTCCTGGTGCAGAGACTCATCTTCCAGCAGGAGGTTCCGATTGGATCTGTGACCTGAGAGGATCTGAGAGCCGGTCCTCATAAGAATGAGTCCTGTGGGCCCTGAGAGACCTCTGACTGTTTCTGTGCTTGTTCAGTCACAACAGCTGAAATGAATCGAGCGCTAATTGATTCGTGTGGAAATTGAATCACATGCTTGAGTTCCAGGTTTAAACAGAACCGTCTCCGTTTCTCTGTACAACTAGAACCGCAGTTACAGTCAACAAGAGCTCACAATAAATAAATAACATTTGCCACAAGCATCAATGTTACATTAATCTTGTTTTTTACAATTCAAATCCATTTTTGTCTGTCACAATGAAATAATTTGGCTGTTTTTCTTCAATATTTAAGAACCAGCTGCTTGTAATTTTAATAATTCCTGAGGAACTTGATTTTGCTTGTTCAGGTGTTTAATAGATCACTGGAATGAAACATCTGCTAAACTCTGTTTCATCACACATATAAATTGGTTGAAATAGAGCTCAAAACAAGCCAGTTATTTATTATTAATGTCATGGGTTTAGTGGTTTGTCAGGGCTGCAGCGATCACTTATTTAAGTTAAATTTATTTTATAAAGGCCACGTAATCATTGAACAGCAAGTTCTGTGCGTAAGAATGACATCAGTAATTCCTCAGCAGAAATTCAGACATAAAATGTTTTTAACCTCAAAAGAACAACTTAGACTATTTAATTAAAATAAAGTATTACTGAATAATTCATAGAAATGAAAGTTTCAGTGCAAACACAGTCAGCAGGCACAGGCGTGTTGTACATCTGCTGTATGTGTGCAGCTGTAATCACAGTTCTCTCTTTAACAGAACAGAGGGAACGTCAAAACCATTTTCTTTGGTAACCATAAATATTATGCAACTAATTTGGTCAATAACTTGTAACTGATACTGATTTAAACTTTTTCTTTAATCACTCAAATCCGCATGATTTTACTCTTGATTATTTTAATGCAAAAGAGTCCAGATACATTTTTGGTTTGAGTAATACCAGAGAATCGTGTTTTGCTTTTCTGAAAACAGTTCTTATCTTCCTGCACAGCTGCATTCAGTTCTGCTTTCTCATCTCTTTCACAGGTACATGGCCATCGTTCATCCGCTGAAACCTCGCATGAAGTACCAGACGGCCTACTGGTTAATTTTTGGAGTTTGGATAATTCCCATCCTCATCTCTGTACCTTCAGCGTACTTCGCTACAGAACACGAGTATCCACACGGCACGCTGGCCCACGACAAAAAGATCTTCTGCGCGCAGATCTGGTCCGCAGACCAGCAACTTGTCTATCGTTCCTACTTCTTGTTTATCTTTATAGTGGAGTTTCTGGGGCCCGTGGTCACCATGGCGATCTGTTACGCACGCATCTCCAGGGAGCTTTGGTTTAAGAACGTCCCAGGCTTTCCGACGGAGCAGCTGCGCAGACGTCTGCATCGGCGGCGCAGGACGGTCGTCGCACTGATGGCGGTTCTGGCGGCGTACGTCTTGTGTTGGGCCCCGTATTACAGCTTCACGCTGTTGCGTGACTTTTACCCGGCGGTGATCACGCGTGCCCGCAACTCGCTGGTGGTGTTCTACATCATCGAGTGTGTTGCCATGAGCAATGGCCTCATCAACACTCTCTGTTTTGTGAGCGTCAGGAACAACACCACCAAATGCCTCATGGCCGTCAAACTGAACAACTGGCGGTCGCTCACCAGGGTGATTGTTGGCAAAATGAAGGAGGATGACATCAGAACTTCATCACTGCGAGTGACAGAGGACGTAGAATGTACAAGAATCCAGTAAAAGATGATCTCCACAGAGACGCCTGTTGATCTCCTGACACAGTTACAGTCATACTGTGAAGATGTTTTGCGATCACTTCACCTGCTCCACAGATCAGTAGATGTTCAAAACTCCAAGAACAACCAAACGAAGATGAACTTTATTTAACAAAGAGCAGAAACTAAAAACAACAGAACCGTGACAGCAGGAGCGACAGGACCATGACTGGTGTTCCCAGGAGATGTTTGTGATGGTCTGGCTTTGAGCAACAGACATGGCAAATAATGTAAATATTCTCCTGTTAAATATGTTTACAAATGAAGACACAGAACCGCGTGTTCTGAGTTCAAAAAGAATAATTACAGTTTATTTCACCACACAAAATACAGTGACAAAAATAAATTTGTACACCTCTGCCAAACTTAAAGATATACAAAGTTGTCACAGATGTAACGCAAATAAAAAAGTTAGATGTTGAATTATAAAACACTCATTTGAAACTGAACATAACACAAATCTGTCTGCACACTACTGGAGCTGTCAGATTCTGGCTGTCAAACTTTGTACAACATGTTAATGTTAACATGACAGATCACAGCTGCGGCCGCTCCGCTGGAGAATCTGAACAAACGACTGACCTCAAACTTCCCGTAAAAATCTGGATCTTGGGAGCAGAGGGTCAAAGGTCGTCTGAGGTTAGTTTTGAGAAAATCTCAAGAATCAGATGTTATATTTATAGCATCTACACAGTTTTAACCGAAGCGTAACCACAACTGTTTGACTGTTTATAACTCTAGATTCACAGGTCAGTTCATTCTCCAGCAGGAAGTGTGAATGCAGAGCGTCTCTCATGTCAGTCACACGTTCATCAGAAATGCTGAACTTGGTTATAATACGTTGCAAAGAGGAACACACTGAAGATCTGAGTTTCTGTGATGATGATGATGATGATGAAGCAGATGTAGTTTCATGCTGCTGGGCTTCTGAAAAATAAACAAAATATTTAGACAAACATAAATGTTTCATGATAAAGAGCAGATTGAGGAATTCATACCTTACAGTGGCTGCATGTGACTGTGTTGTATTTCAAATGTATTTCATCACTAAAGAAAATTATTGTCTTTTTATGATAAAAATATGTTTTTTATTAATATGTACAGACAGGAGATGAAGTGGGTTTTTGTACTGCTGAACCCAAACCAGCTGTTCACATCTGTTCTGAAGAGACCTGGGAAAAAACAGAGAACAATGGCAGGAAATGATGCTGGTATATTTTAATTAACCACTCATGAGCAGCTCATACTATAAACTACCCGCTGATGTGCTCTGTTTGTAAACACAACATTCACTGTGACATCAGATTGTGTCCAAACACATGACCGCTCTCACCCGATGGTCACAAGATAAACTCTCGTACTAAACCTGTATCAAAAAGTGTCTCTGCTTTATCAGATTTGAGACTCTGAGCGAACAGAGAAACATGAACAGGTGGTTTGGGAGACATTAAACAGAACAAACTACTGTATTATATGTAAATGACAATAAAAGCCTTTCATTACAGGAACTGTGAGTCATTTTCTGAGAATCTGAAAAGCACATTTGAGAAATTCACAAAAATGTTCTGAGAAATTCATTTTTCAAATCTGCTCCCTTCCAAAACCCGCATGAGCCGTCAATGCAGGTAACACATCCTACAGACACACTACTGATGCCAGGAGCGTTTCACAACGTCCTCATTTTGACCACATCTAAGGCAGCATGACATATCCCAGAATGCACAGCATGGGCTCAATTAGAAAAGAATGTATGTCTATAATAACAGTTCAGTTATCTTTGGAGAGGGGGGACCCTTTGCCTTTAAAGTTGGGTTCCTATCACCAGCCTCTTCACAGCACTGGTGAACAGACAGTAGCTGATGTTAAGTTGTACTTTATCTTACCCACAAACCCTCAGCTGGCAGTGTCACATTCATCTTACAACACAGTGAATGGCAGCATTTAACACTTGACTGAGTTTATGAGCAAAACAGACACAGAGTTTTCCGTGCCGTGACTCTGATTCCAGCGCTTGAGGTTGGAATAAATGCACACAGATAACCTCCTAAATCTCCTCAAAGCAAATGTAAGAAACAGACAGATTCCCATTTCTCTCGTTTTTCCTGGTGACTTCCTCCTGACTCACAAATGTGCGGCTGGAGTCATGCAACGGCTGCTTTTAAAATGTCATGTATTTTAACACATTTTACTGCGATGCATTTATCTCAGAATTTTATTTTTAATACACCTCAGTCCATCTCTGTTAAAAACACTGTTAAATATTTCAGTGTTGCCTAGGACAGAATCGTGAAAAATGGAGACAAACTAGAAGATATTTTATGGGCATGTACCATCTAATAGCTGAAGTTGCTGGTATGATGAGTAATATTTGCTCCGGTCGGGTTTGATGGGGTATCAAGATGTTCTAGCGAAAGGTTCCAGTTTCAACCGCTGTTTACTTGTGACTACAGCTATGAAGTAACATGCATCACGCAG
>JBAJNP010011039.1:0-15430 GCA_036877545.1 Yasuhikotakia modesta
GATTTCTATCAGGATGTAGGAAGACTTTTACCAACAGAACAAAAGCTTCTGGAAAAATGTAAATGAGAGTTCAGATGTAAAGAGAACGATGGCACAAACAAATCTTAGGTCCTAAAAAACTGACCTTTATTTTCCTTTAAAATATATGTTTGGGTTTGTGATTCTGTGGGAGATAAATGTGACCCTGACATGTTTTGTTAAAGTCACTCTCTGTAAAATCTTTAGATTAAACTCTAGATGAAACTGTGTTGCAGTCTGTGGGCTGGACACAGAATCATTCAATATGTGAGTGGGTTTAAATCCAGATTTAATGAAGGACGGGACAGGCAGACTGCTGCGTAACGCTTGCATTTGCAAAACAGAAACAAAAGGGTCAGCAAATACAGCTGCTCTCTGTATTTCTCAGTAATTACCTGATTCACTGTTCAGCCGCTTCTTTTCCAGAAAGTTTAACTAACGTTTCGCAACAACAAAACTCACGCAAACAATTTTCGGGACGTCTCATTATGTCCCTCCGGTAATTTCCATGACTCACATCACAGTCCAAATGAACACAAACCATCTCTTCTGTGTAAACATGAGCTGCAGAAATGCTCTGAAACTCATTGGTTCAAACCCCAGCACCACGCAAGCTCTGATTGGCTCTGATTGGCTGTGACACAGCATTTTGTTTTCATTTTGGACAATTTGCCACAGTAAACGGTGCATCTAGGACATGTTTTTAGTTAATAAAGTTAGTTTCTACTGCACTCTTGCAATATGCAAATTATTTTCTGGTGTTACATGTGATATCAAAACAAAATGTAATATTATTTCTCAGAATCTCTCTGAAAACATGATTAAATGAGTCATTGTGTTGTCTGGGCTATAACAGTCTAAACAATGATTTCACAGACGCAGCTCTAATAAAGACTCTATTCTCCAGTGCTTTGATTTGTTGGTTAGATGTGATAATCACATTTTTAAACCAAACATTTTTTGCACATAACACAATGTTTCAGTCTAGACCTTGAAATAAAAGTCTTGATTTGAACCAATTTTAAACTCCAGGACTTAAAAGCTTTGTTATTCTTCATAATCCGTTTACTTAAGGGAGACAATTAAACAACATCCAAGATTCACCCGTGAATTCACTCTTACTCCAGATGTGCCGCAGATAAAAGAGAATTAAAATGTGCAGTAAAATAATTATGAGCAATTCAACACAATAGGAAGACATTAACAGATATCCGTTTCTCACCTGATCGACAGGCAATGTCCACGTCCTTCTCAAAGTCCGTCTGCGAAACGAGACACAAAATCACCATCGTTAGACTGAAACCTTCTATCATCTGTGAATTGTCACAAGAGACCCCAATTCTAAAATTAGACTGAACTGTATTTAATTACATTAAATTACAACTCCAGCTCACTCTCACCATTAAAGTTGAAATCTACAGTTTCAATAGATCAAAAGTGAAGATCTACGATTAAAAAGCAACTTTCTGAGTAGAAAATCTGTGAAAAAGTCTGACTTGAAAAATGAAACGGTATGATTTTGGTGACTTTCATTTTGTTGGTGATTTCTGATCAAAGTCTTTTTGATTTTGGTGTTTTTACAGTCGGATCACGTCCCCACAGCACCAGCAGGGCAGAGCGTGCGTTTAGTCATCCGTCGTAACAATTTATAAATAGAATCTGATTCCTCAGGTTTCACAACAGAGGAGGTGATGGAGGAACGCAGAATCAAAGACAGGCTTCACGCCACAGCCTCATTACACTCTAACGCTTCTAGTTGAGAAACTTTATATCACAACATAATTGAGAACCGTGATTGTTATGCGCCAGCGGTTCTAAAGTCTAGAGACAAGCCAAATATCTTCAGAAGCGTTTTAACAGCGATTACTCCCTCCAGCAACTTACAGATGAGAAAGTGTGAAAGTATGAAATATGACAAACTCCAGGAGGATTCAAACCGTTAAAGGCAAAGAGAAAATACAGCAAAGATTTGAAAGTAGTTTATTAAAACTGCTCCCATTAACGCGGTATAAATATCTCTGACACTAGCGCCATGTTTCATACCATGATCTGCGCGTGTCCGTTTGGGAAGGTGCCGGTGGCATCGGCAGTGATGGGGTCTTGACAGTTTCTCAGACGACATCTGAAGGCATCTTGGACCTAAGAACCATCATTGATGTCTGATTAATCATCTCAACATCATCCCAACATCATCTCAACATCATCTCAACATCATCCCAACATCATCTCAACATCATCTCAACATCATCTCAACACAGCACAATATAACCCCAGTTTCACAGGACTTTGTGCTTTCTGATATATTTTACTAACAAACCAAACATGCAATAAAAATAAAGATTACAAATTTCCTTTAGTAAATATCAGGAAATCTGATCAATTAGAACGCTGGCAGAATCTTAAAGGTTACAGTTTGTTATTTTGTTATTTATCAAGAGACTATTTGTTTTTGTAACTTATTTTTATGTTGCTTTGAGGAACTCAAAGCTCTGTTTTAATGAATATTAACTGATTTTTTTGGAGCTGTGGCACAATAAACTGTCCTTTCATGAAAAAGTGTATTTTGTGTTTTCTGTTTGGAAGAACATGAAGGTGACTAAATAACACCACAAATATTATTCCTTTAAGAGCAAAACTGGGCACAGAGTAAAAACAAACGTGTATGAAGAAATAAAAGAGATGAAAAGATGAGATGAGCTCCAGTCTACCTCTCTTCTGAGGATACAGTGGACCATGACTATTACAAAGCCCTGCAGGGAGTCAAAGACAGCAAAGAGGATCTGGAACAAAATGGAGCGCTTGTCCGTCATGGCCAACACTGCAGACATCCAGGTGAGAGCTAACAGAGGCAGAACAACACAGGAGCTCCACAGAGACGCCCTGAGAGAGAGATAGAGAGAGAGACAGAAAGAGAGAGAGAGATAGACAGAAACAGGAAGTGAGTGAGAGAGAGAGACAGATACAGGAAGTGAGAGACAGACAAAGACAGAGAGTGAAAGACAAAGAGACAAAGAGGAAAGTTATTGGTTTAACAGTCCGTCAGTACATAAATGAATCCAAGACACACAAGAGGAACCAATAGAGATTTCACTTTCAATGGAGTGTGTGAAGACATTAGAAACAGAGAATGAGAGCCAGCTGTTCATTTCACACCTCCACAAATTCCCTTCCCCACAGCAAGAACAAGGGCACACACACACACACACAAACGCAGTATAATGGTATGGATTTTCAGAGGCACTTACATGGCATTACTGGCCGTTGTTGCTGATAAAGCAGTAGTTGAGACCACTCCGCATTTGGCACATTTTAAAGTTAATCCAGTATGAGGTTCACTCATCTGCCTGCAGAACAGACGGATAACCGGCGTTAGCGACTGTTAGTCCTCCAGCGTTTGGGTCACTAATCAGATTAGGTTTATTAGCAGATACTGGATGTGTTGCTGTGGTCTAATTGTACTAAAGCGCTGTTTAAACATCTGGTCCGTTACAACCATCATGAAAGGTAAAATGTTATTTTAGCATCAAAACCAAATGTTAATCGGCACGTCTGAGGAATATAAACACTGGTTCAGTCAATAGCATTTTGGGGGCGGGGAACTGTTTAAAATTAAAATTGTTTAAAATTGTTTTCACAGATCTGTTGGGTGCTGCAGGTTGTGTACAAATGACATACATTGTCCTAAATTAACTCTACAGGAGACACAGAAAGAGGCAGGTCATTATGTTGTGTGTTGTGTGTTTGTGATGCACTTACCCTGCTCTGTGTTTAAGCTTCTTATCCAGTATCCCGTCTCTGGAAACCAGTTTGTTAAACACCAGAATACCAATGACCATGTTAACCTGCACACACACACACAGATTGTCATAGTCAAATTTTATTAATGTGCAAAAGATCTTGAGTCTTGAGACAACAGTTTAAACAATCAGTTCTGCAGTCTCTCTGTACTATACAGTAAAACAGAGGCATGTTTTCATAGATGGCAGCAGCGTGAGCCAGCAAACGACAGGAAACGCTATAGACCTGCTGTGAGTGGTTAAGACTAAACACTGTAACATCACTGTAAATAAACAGACTGTATAATTACCAGCACAACTGCAGCAGCGGGTCCCACAAACGCATAGAGAAGACCACCTTCCAGCGACAGCCAACAGCTGCAAACACAGAAATATCAGCAAATCCTGCATCAGATTTAACATCCGGCATCAATTTAATGGAGCGTGGAGTACATAGTCATATCAGTCCCTCAGTGTCTGGGGATCTGAGGCCATATGCCACAGTTCTGCATGAGGGACTTTAATGTGGAACAAGAGATCTTAAAACATTGTTTATATCCAGGTATTCTCTGGAGGAAATCGTGGTGGACTGAAAATCTCTCAGCTCTCATTTATTTTTTCACTTCATGCAGATTTTGTGATTTTATGTGCTGTGGTGGGACGGTTCACGTTTCTGCTTAAACAGAAGGAGAAAGGAGGCGTCTTACTATTGGGGCGTCCCATATCCTTTAGCTTTTGTGAATCCCATTGAGATGGCGACTACCAAGGCAGGCAAACCTTCAAAACAGACACAACCATGAATTAAACTCAAATACTGGACCATTCAGAGGTTAGAAATAACAGAATATAAGGTTAGAAACTTGCCAGCTAACAGGGAACGTTCTCATAATGTTGGCTAACATTACATTCTAACAAGCTAACAGATTATCACAAAATGTTCTAAGTAACATTGGTAGAACATTTTTGAACATATATATCATATATTAAAACACTATTCTGAAGTCATTGTTGGAACAATTTAAAATTTTACAAAATTGTTAAAATGATTTTTTTAAA
The DNA here is from genome assembly GCA_036877545.1 of Yasuhikotakia modesta. Taxonomy (NCBI): domain Eukaryota; kingdom Metazoa; phylum Chordata; class Actinopteri; order Cypriniformes; family Botiidae; genus Yasuhikotakia; species Yasuhikotakia modesta. The sequence goes on from JBAJNP010011039.1 coordinate 4,851, forward strand.
CCAAACAATAACATTAATACAAGGTCTAACAGCTGGATACTTTGAACGTTTCTAGAACGTTCATAAAAACATTTAACGATTTTGCTTCCTTAGGGAAACGTGTTTTACATCCTAACATTTTTAGCCGAGTTGCTGGGTAGTTGCTATGGTAGCTGCTTACTGGTCTCATCTCAACATTGCAATGATAATTTAATCTCTAAATACAGCCTGGCACAACTCACTTGGTATAACTAACTCAGGTTAGTGCACCCTCTCCTCAAAACCTGCTTCACTTGAGGTTTCATGCATGTCGGTGACGCATGAGTTACGAACTGAAGTTTATTAATTATACTTATTCCCAACCAACACTAGCAATATTAACAGGCAGCATAACTTATTAGATTAGAAATGCACTCACTGCAAATCTCTGCAAGCTTATCGAATGTTTTAGACAGTCACATTCTTATTCAGGTCCTAAATTGCTTGTGACACAAGAGCAGGAAAAGCAGCCAATCAGAGTCCCTGTAGTTTTACACCAGAAAGAACCGTGTGAAATGCAATTAACGCCACTGATTTAAATGGAAAGGCTGTTATCAGCTTTGGGGTAATGGATCCATACTGTACAGCGTATTGGTTTTAAAACAACACAGTTTAAACTAGATTCAGTGGTTTAGAATCTATTTGCTGGTTTTTAGCTTGTTTAGCTGCTCATATGGTGGTAGACCTTGGACCTGCAATAAACCAGCTAGCTAACGTGTATCAAAATATCATCTTGAGATTTTCCAGTAGCGATTGACCTCATGTGTATTGTCGTATCTTCTATCAATCTGATCCCCTCTTTATTTCACCCTCTCTGGTATTTTCTGATCTCCAGCAGGACGTCTGTAATGAAAAGGCTCTTTCTGTTCCTGCTGCTGTCCTGTGATCTGAATATTAACATCGTCCCTCTTGTGCTGGTGGCTGAATTTATTGATGCAATCAGGAACCAGGGGCCCAGTAGCCCCTCCCCTTTCCCTCTGCTGAATGTAACCTAAGCTCCGCCCCCTCTCCCCACCCATCAGACTTATCCTCCACCAATCAGAGATCACGCTGCAGTGAACGGCACTACTGTTCCTTCCTCAGAGGTCACATTAAGTCTCTGGACAGGTACAAAAAAGGAAATATATGAGAAGGATTAATGAATCTGACCTGGAAACGATGATACACACTGATTTATAGTTCAGCTCAACAAACACACAATGTCACTTCAGAAAACCGTAGCATGTGAGATACAAAATATTATGGGCTGCATCTTGTATGCGTCACATTTCTTTTGACCACCAATCAGCCTTTTTATCTTCTTATGTTATTTTCATGTTCCTGAGAGCTGCAGTCAGCATGGGTCTGTATGTGACTGAGGGAAACTGTTTTGTGAGACACTGATTCCAGGTCAGTATTTTCTGATACTTTAAACATAAGAGGTGAATATTAGCCGAGGTGCAGTGATGCAGAAGGCAGCTGCTGGTGTCCAGTAATTTATTCTTTTTGTCTCTTCACGTTCACTGCTTAGCAACCGTTGTTATGGAAATCCAGTCACGAACGGATTCAATAGCACAGCAACAAGTTTGCCTGATAGCAAACGTCACTACGAATTCTGTCTGCGTTAAATCAAGATTCTCATTACAATGCAACGTTTACAATTTTAAATCTTGTTTAACGCAGACATCTGCATTAAAGAGACTGTCGACGTTAGCACACGGAAACGGGTTACCATCAATTAACGTTTCATCAACGTTTATTTAAATACCCGAACCGATATACAGATCACATCTCTGTCTTTGTCTATCTTTGTCCGTCTTGTCTTTCCCAGCACACAGCGAAACACCGCACTGATGGTGAGAGAGCCTTGTTTGTTGCTAGGTAACTGGAGGGATGCGAGTTAGATCTGCTGTAATCAATTTGATGTGTGTGTAAGGGGTCCTGTATAAGCAGCCTGGGGGAGTATGCAACATACTAGATATTATTTAAGAATCGCAAAGGCTAATTTACATCAAGAAATTGGGAAGAAATTAACATTAGAGGAGAAAGAGAGAGAGAGTGAGAGAGAGTGTGTGTCATGGAGACTCACCCCATCCGAGGCACAGAAAGCGTTTGCGGATGAGCCGGGTTCGAACCTTCCCTGTCACGGCCATGTAGGACTGCCAAGCCTCAGTCAAAACCCAGCAGAAGGAAGCCAGGAAGAAGAAGTGCAGAAATGCCGTTGTCATGGTGCACACGCCCTGTGTGTTTAACAGAGACACACACATCAAACTCAGGTCAAGGTTTGAAAGATTAGTACAAATGAAGATCTTTCAGAGCGTCTGAACGGCGGATTGAATATCAGTGAGAGCGCTGAGTGAACCGGGCATTGCATTAAACGTTGCCCAATTCACTTACAAATCACATCAAATGTGAACGCAGAGTAGCTGAAACCAGATTAACAAAGACAAATTGCTACACGCTAAAAGGAGTGCCGCATTGCATCTACTCCATAACACAGCGCTGGTGAGTGACAAACAACGGTGTCAGACGGAGAACATGTTCTCTCCAGACTTCACTCGTCTGCCACACAGACCATCATCCCTCCTTACAAACACAACATATGCGCTCCGGACAGCCTCAACACTTTGTCACCAGCAGTACGCAGACACACATGATTCTGCACTGAAATCACTAAACATTCACATCCTTCTCACCACATGATTAGATCTGGCTATGAGTTTAGCAGTCAGAGCCTTAATGGCAACTTTCTGTATTGATAGGTGACACGTAACTGTTTAAATGATAAGCCCTGGTGCTTTCTGGGTAATTTGTTTACAGGCTTGATTTAAGAGCTTTTTAATTGGTATGATGAAACAATTGTACATTGCAATATAGTTTGTATGGTAACATTATACACACATACATCCACTTTTATACACATACACATTCGGTACAGACAGAGTTCAGTCAAATGTGTATTTATATAATTTATTATCATTATAAGCAGTGAATATAAATATGTTTTCTTATTTGGATCTAAAATATACCCCCTGCCAAACACCTGACTGGTTGATAGAAATGTTTCAGAACCGAGCAGAGTGTTGGTCCAATATCATGCCTTCTTCAGGTGAGGCGTGTTAGGACACGACCTGAGCTTGGAGAGAAACCATCTACCACCCTGTGAGGCTACAGGGTCTAAAGGGAAAAGCTGGGCTCTGCTTCCAGTGCAGGTGATGCAGGCCTGGCCGACATGATGCTTACCGGCTGGAGCCAGAGAGACGGACCAGAGGGACGTACTAAGGATTCTGCTCCCACCTGCTGCCATTGGACCTGCTGGAGCCAAGAGCCACTGCTGGCAGAACCAGAGGAAGCTCTCCTGATGCTGTTCCTCATGCTGTTGTTGTGTCTCCTGCTCTGTAAACCAGCGTCCACGACGCTCTGCAGACTCAGGTTGAAGTTCTCAGCCAGGGTTCTGTAGAGCCAAATGCCAAATCTTCTGACCAAAGCTCTCATCTGCATGGTCCACTCTGTGACTTAATATTACACTGAACATCTTCCTGTGGAGTTCATGGTCTCTGTTTGTGTTTCTGTAGCTCAATGGGTACAGTAAAACATGCACGTTTTTACTATCAGAGCACATGCACATGTTAAATGCTGAAATGCAGCTTTAACATGTAAGACTCGACACACCTGCATAAACATGATCTTTCTATTCATACCATGTTGCTTAAAAATACTAGCTGGAGTTTATCTTAGCGCCGCATTTCAGAGGCAGTAATGTCAACAAACAGCTAAATATATGCAGCAATATCGATCGCTTGCTGCGCTGAAAACTGAAGTGCTATTTTTTCTTTTCCTCATTTCTAGGGGTTGAATGTGTTTTGTTGCATTCCCTGCGTTATTGGTGCTAATGCTGCAGGCTTGTGTTAGACTCGACAGAGAACTATTACTCATAACTCATGTACTATACTGTCCATCACTGCCCCATTAACACTTCTTACCCATTGAAAAAACACTGTGAAGGTTACATTTGTGCAGCGATTGAACGCTTAAGAGAAAAACAAACTTTTCACTGGAATTTTGTGAGAGTTTGGTAGCTGAATTGTTTGTCAGTGTTTCCTCTTTTAAAGCTCAGGAGATTTGATGGAGATCTCAGTTGCGTTCCATTTAAGTTTCAACTTTGTCTCAGATGTTGTCTTCTAAAGTTGCATGAAGATAAAGAAACACAAATGAGAAGACATCTGTAACATGAAGCAGTACAGAGGTTTGACATAAATTGCTCTCCATTAAATCTCCGTACAGTCTCAGAGATAAAGTTAAACTCACACCTGCGATTTTCTTTCCCATGGGTTGGCAAAATAAAAGTGTGTGGGGGGGCATGCCCATGCATCCTCATCTGGATGAGCATGAGAAGATGATATGATCAGATCGCTGCATTGTGAGGGCATTTGGATGCCTGTAAGCCTGTCTCAACACTAAAGCTTCTAACCTGAGTGGGAATTTAACTTGAATCTTTAAGTACCAAACGTACTATATCTGTATGCGTGTGGGTTTGCCTGGAGAGCTGGGCAGGAGAGGAAGCAGAGGAGGTGGTGCACAACCTCAGCTGAAATCCTGAGTGCACGCTGCCCTTTACAAAGGCAAATTGCTGATATATTGAGCCCACTGTGTCTGTATCCATGGCAACAGAGGAAGTTCACGAGAACAGTAAAGTACAACATGGCTGACGTAGAGGAAGAGTGTGTGTGCGATGCTGAGGTTGAAAATCACATATTAACTCAGCTACACACACACACACATATATATAGGCGGTGAGATTCAGAGCATTAACTATAGGCGATTGAGCTCATATCCTTACACACACACACAACTGCTCCGCAGAGTAACACTAACTCATTTTAATAACCTTCCAGACACGTCATCTAATGCCAGAATAAGGTATGAATGTAATACGCTGCATATCAGAGGAAATATAGAACGGCTGTAAACAATTGACGTCTAATGACTTTCATTTATAATTATTTTCGTTGGAAACTGCACGTTTAAACACTAGAGACCGCAGTGTCCATTACTCTGATGCACCGCAGCACAATGTAATTAACCAATACATTAATGTAATGAAATGAGCAGAACTCACAAATGAAAAACTGATATAGAAAGACAGGATAATAGAGAAACACAATAACAGCGTATATACTATACTAAACGCGCTGTATGCTGTATATAGTGGTATGTACCGTCAGCGTGTTTTCTTTTGAAGTTTATGACGCCAGTCCCTATCAGACAGAAATATAATAACTACATACATATTTTCGCAATTCTGCTGATGGCTCATATCAGACAGTTCACTGATTTACCACAAATCTTTTTAACAATTCTGTGCAATTCTGTTACAATCAAAAATGCTACATTATTCATATTTCATTTACCATTTTTCAGTATTAATTATTAATAATTCTGTGCAAGAAAATGTAAAAATGCAATAAGCTCACGCAAAAATCATCTCAGGGCAAAAGTTTACAAAAGCAAGAACATTTATTAGGAATGATCAGAATAATAAGAAGGTTTTTTGTCAAAAGACACGTTCATGATCTGAACTGTGAGCGGCTTGCATTAAAATTGTAAAAGAAAGTTTGTTCGGATCAGCTCAACCAATCAGAATGCAAATATCTGTTTTCAAAACAAACTGCAGCACCACTCAGAAAGATGTGGACCTACACGGCTAATTGTCACTCTCTGAATCAAAATCAAACACATTCATTCGACTCCTAAAGATTCCATCCCATAAGATCTCAGACACGGCAAGCAATCAGAACACATTTATCATCTCACACGGTGCCGAGGGTGCCACTTTAAACATGGCTGCTCTTTTGGTAATCAGTTTAATGGAAACACGTTGACGTCACGATGTGACATCTCTCACCCGACGTGCGTGAGCACAGGGCTGTCAGGAGATGTTTGTGGATGTGCTGCGTTCTTCTCAAAGCTATAACGCTGGAAATTAACATCACTGTGGATCACGTCTACAGACGGTGTCGTGAGTTTGTCAGTGCTGTGCTTCAGTTTGCCCATAAAGCTGTCATTAATTATTTATCTCTCAGCTGTTTAAACATGATACAAGACTGACTCCTTTTACCCCAAGGCAAAGCTGTAGATAAAACAAATTAGAGCATGTTTTTATTGAAAGCTATCTCAACTGATCATCAAAGCAGCTTATGAGACCGAAACATTCAAAATCTTGACTTTAAGGAATAATTTGATCTGTGAGTCATCCGTCTTATCAACAGCGAATCCTTTCATTTGAGACGATTCTTCGAGGCAGCCTCAGTCTCTCTGAAGATGTGATTAAATAACCCTATGAATACATATATTTGATTTATATCAAATGTGTCATCGTGTGGACAGCTGCCAGTGTGAACTCCGCTGGCTGGGATTCAGTTAAAATTGGACCAATTATTAAGTATTTTTAAGTAGTAGTATTTGTAAGCAGAAAAAACCAAAGACTCGTAGTCAAGTAATGAGCACACCGGAGTATAAGATGGAAGTGGAACGGACAGACAGCAATTTCCCTTTCCCACTTAAAGCATTCAGTAATCACTCCATTGCAGGGCCACTCCAGGTTTTCCATTTCTAGTTCCACCCACTCCAGAACACTCCATGTTCACTGGTGAGAGAAACTGTGTTCTGACAGAACGCTCAAACCTTTAAAAAAACTCGCTTCAGGCAAAATCACCCCACCTACACTCCTAGAAAATAGATATCATAGAAGAACATTTTTGGCTGTACGGTTCTAAAAAGAACCTTTAACAACCGCAGAACCTTTCTGTTACACTGAAGGTTTTCTGTAGCGCAGAAAGGTTCTTCAGACTATAAAAGGTAGAAAAGCAATGCCTCTTCTAGGAACCTTTAACTACAAGGTTCTTTTGGGACCCCATTGCATTACTGTTAAAGAACGTTAGGAACGTTAAAGAACCCAGACAAGCAGTTTTTGTTTGATACAACCTGGCAAATGTCCTATTATTGTTAATCCATCTATCTGTATTCTTGGAACGCAATTTCGCCAATCAAATTAGAGGACTGGAACTAATTGTGTAATGAAGTTTAGAGTGCAGAGCACTGACTCCAGTTCAGCTCTCTAATGAACAGCTACACTGCAAAAATGCTCATTTAAAAAAGCCTTTTCTTTATCCCTTAAACAAGATACACTTACAGCAGCTACAGTACAAGCCAAATCTGCATAAGATATTAAGACTCAGTGAATGCATCTTAATATATGTATATTTTATGTTGTTATGTTTGCCTTTGTTTTTTATTTGTTCTAGGCAAAAAACTAACAAATTGTCTTTTTATTTCTTATTTTCCTGTAGCTGTTTTTGCAGTGTAATCAGTTTTATTTGGGACAGAACCTCCTGTTTGTGGAAAAGCCTGTTTGGAAACAATTCTTGTTATTGAAGTTGGATTTGGTGACGCTGGAGGCAGAAATGACACACTTCAGATTTAATGTGCAAATATTGAACAGGAAACAGACTCGGTTAATCAGCAATGATAAGATGAAGCAGTTATGTAATGTTAACTCAAATAACGTTTCCACGAGTGAACGATCACCCGTAACCGATCAGCACAACGTAACGTAAACGTTTAAACTGTAAATGATAATAGAACTGACAAGATGGAGGACAATTCAGTCTGACTCATTTCACAAAAGAAAACCAGAATGTTATTTAACAGACTTAATTCCCATAAGTCCCTCAGTTTGGATATGTCAGGGATCTTGTCTTGATTAGACCCGTGAGTTGTAGCACAATATCCCAGTTTAAAAGCTCTTTATTCACACTCTGTCAGGATTATCACTGGAAACGCTTTTCTCTTCACCAATTAATGTTAGAAATTGTCCTGCCGCGTGCTACAAACAGCACAGCCCGTCTGCTGCACGAGGTTGTTGCTGTTTTGACAAATGCCTTTTTCTGCATTAATATTTATGACGAACGCTGCCAGTTCGCAAAGATAGGAAAACGCTGCGTTCCATTATTCAACAAGTGAGGTAAAATAACAGCACAAACTCCACGCTAGCGAACAATTCATAACGTGTGCCTGTCCAAAAAAACGCCACAAAAACGTTACAAAATAAATCTGTTTTCTTCTCCAGTATTTACCGGATTGATTTTTCCAGTGTCATCGTTTGGAAATGAGAATTCCACACACGCAGAAAGCTTTAAATTATGAATGCTCTTCATCGTGTCCAGACTGTATACGGATCAGTTCTCACCAATCAAAACCCTTCGTGTCTGAGTTTGGACGGCCGCCCGAGGCTGTCAGCACATCTTAGCACTTGAAAAGATAAACAAGTCAGAAACTGATCAAAAGGAAGTTGGCATAAATACAGACACATCTTCAAGGTAAAGATTAGAAACATTTACCTGTGTAAACATTACATATCTTTGAGGTTCAGTGGAAAAATATTAATCATCACTTTTTATCGCTAACATGCCACAACCCTACAGCAGCTGTTAGCCTGTTTCATGTCTTAATGTTTCTGCTTTGAGGTTATTTAATGCATCTAAAGTTTGTTGCTTTGGCTACACCTGCAAAGAGCCTGTTCAGATATTCTCACCTGAGAGAAAAAAACTATATTTTAGTGTCACTGTGGCCCAAACCAATCTTCTTCAACTAAATGATCTCAGCTCCACTGAGATGGCTGAACGTTAAGGAACCGAAGAAGTCTCTTTCAACTGTCTCCTTCGACACTCCAGTTTGGAGTTTGAACAATTTACACTTTGAATTGAAAGCAAAAGTTCAGGGTCTGGGAGTGAATAAATGGCGTTTATATTAATCTGTCGTTTCATCGTCGCCGACAGCTGGTACGTACCAGCGCTCAGACGCTTCACAAAGCAGCACTGGATTAAATGGCATCTTTTCTTGCAGCAAGGGATAAGATGAAGTTTGACTGAGTACCATTTAATAATCCTGGAGTCCCATAACACACTTTAGGTGGCGTTAATGAAATAAGACCAGACTGTGTGTCCGCCTGCCTGTTTCTTTTAAAGGAACAGTGTCACGCAACTAAACACTCCATGCATGTACATATGAAATGCTTGTATATGCATGTGTGTGTGTGTATATATGTAAATATATATTAGAAATATATATTAGAAATGTGAATTAGTGATGAGGGGAAACTACTGTTTCCCCTATATATTTGATAATGAATGCCATATATGTATATCTTATATATGGTAAATATTATATACGCGCACATATAATATATACATATGGTGTTCAAAGTCAAATATATGTAAGAAAATCAACTTAGATTGTAAATTTTAACTACATAAGCTGCATTCAAAGCTGCAGAAACTGCTGATAAATGCACACCTGTGACTGCACATTAACATTAATGCAGCAAGTTGCTCTGTTGTTGCTTGGAAACAGCAAACAGTCTACAGGTGTGGGATAACTGCACCTATACTGCTAAACCTGCACATTCCAATGAACTATAAGAACTAATAACTAAAGTAATGGTATTAAGAATAAATGTAACAGGTTGCATCTTTTGTAAGATGACTCAACACACAGAGAAATGCACACACAGTGCTGTTACTGAGGAAGAGGAGGAAGAGGAATTGAGAATGAGTGGTGTGGAATTAATGAGGAAGATGACAGTGTGTATGATCAGCACTGACGGCTTTCAGATCATCTCAGCGTTTGAAGACGCCGTCGGCCGAACGCTCTGCTCGCAGGACGTCACGTCGCATGCGTGACCTGCAGCTGCATTCTGCATCCTCTGATCATCTGACATGAGAGACCGAGGCCTAAATTCTCCAGACCAACCGATCCAGTGTCTCAAATCTCACTGTGAGTATTACCACGCGTGACCCTGACTGTCTTGCTTCTCACAGCAGTATTTGATTGCCAGAATGAATAAAGATACGCGTTGTGTGTTGTGTGCATGTAAATGTGTGCTTGTCTTGCCCTTGTGTTTTGTGTGTTTGATGAAAAAAACCTGCACAGCAGATTTAACACGTAGCATAACACTGTACTCTTTCCTCAGCTAGTTAAACTATTGTGAGGCAGGTGAAATGTTTTACGAAACAACAGCAAAATTCACCGCTAATATCAACTGTCCTGGTGTAGTTCTGGTGTTTGTGTCTACAGTGCCAAAATCATGCAACACGGACCAATTATCTGCACAGAGCTACACACCATTAAAATAGCATTCGCCACTCCATGGATCGCAGGATACGGGCCTGTTTAAACACAAAACACGAGCGATACGAGCTGCGTGACCCATTTCATTTCCTCACAATCATGTCAAAGTTTCATGTTTGAAATGAAAACATTTATGACAACAAAAACAACACAATGGACGTTTTTAAGCCACGGTTCTGTGTTTTTGTCATTATTCTCAAACCATCAACATGTATTATGACGCTGCTGAACCAGCGAGTCCACACAAGTAAAACAGACTCCCGACCCCAGCTAACCTTACGACTGATGACAAGCTCGCATCTGTTCCACTGCGATGGAGGAATTATAATAAACTGGCACTTTAGACACAAACATGGCAAAATTGCAAAGCTAAAACTACCTCTGAAAAGAATGAC